>CM033326.1:40753661-40972235 GCA_019359835.1 Pharus latifolius | reverse complement strand
CTGTGTCCAGCCAGTGGCATTGAGCCTTTTCACCCACTTCCAGCCATGCACTTTGAAAATAACTTTGTCCCTTAGACTCCTGATGTTGTGATCTACACTTTTCTCTACTGTCACAACTTGAGTTGAGCCCTCTATCACCCATCGACCTTATGTCGATGCCTTGAACCGAATGCCAACCTAAAGACATTCGCTGTTTTTGAGCGAACCAGTCAGCACCTTGATATTACCCTGATATTTTGAAACCTTGTAAACCTTGACAGCTAACTTTAACCCTGGTTTCCATAATTAAAACCACATCGCTTTCAAACCTTGTATTGCCAGAGTATTTTCTCCTTGCACCTTTGCATGTAGCAAGTTAGTAGAATAGAATTGATTGTAATGCCTGTTTGCTTGTTTGATCTTGTTCAGAGCAAGAGTCCGGAGTTGAAGATCTTGTTGCTGAACCGTCGTCGACTGCTGATACTTACGACGCGGAAGGCAAGTCATACGTTGAACATATTGAAACCCATATTTTATGAATTGCTATGCTATTCCATGAGTAGATATTTCATTAATATTGCACATGTTGAGATCAATGATATTATGGCAGTGATAGATTGAATACTTGAGAAATGTGAACTTGATAAGATAGCAAGCCTCGAACTAATAAAAGTATAAACATGTACATTTATATTCATGAAATAGAACCCCTAGCCGTGACCAGTATTTTGGTATGGAATGGTGGTAGCACTGGAGGTGCTTGGCTGCACTGGTTGTGCAGGCACTGAAGGTGCATGGTTCGTGGTATGATCTGGTCACTGGCATGTAAGGACTAGAACCTTGTGTTATGCGTCTAGTGGCATGAAAAACGTACCAACCACTTACCTGGTATGGGACAGGCGCAACCTAGTAGCTTTCTTAGTATTATCAGTTCCCTGCATGGCTTGTCGATCCGGTTTCTCGCGTGGAAACTGGTGGGACGCAGTTCGTCCATGAGTGATGTGAGATCAGAAAAATTATGAGAGGACAAGGTGTAAAGAAGGAAGACGCCCTACGCCAGATTAAGTCGTGCGCGACTGTAATCGAAAGAGGTTATGTGTCCTGCGGGAACATAGACCCAGTCTAGGAAGTAAGGCAGTGGGGAGGACCCACAACGGTACTTGGGATGGTATTGTCCATTTACCGGGCAGGGATACTGTTAATACTAGACTGCAAAAACGTTGTGTGATCTCGGCCTTGTCACATGCGTATAAGTCGCATGGAGTTGGCCCGACTTGGAAGTCGAGTGAAAAAGTGGATTTAAAAAGAGGTACATCTCTGCAGAGTTTAAAAATGTATTCGAATACTTCGTGCTCCCGAGTTCTAGGAGTATGCTGCGGTGGATTAAATCCATGGGGTGTGACACAAGTATTGTTTATAAACTAAAATTTGTTAGCTCAAGATTACCCAAGTGGCATGTGTTGTCATGATAAGGGGCGTTGCCGTGGGCTGTCATGTGTTGACGTGTCGCGGTAATACCATAATATAGAGATCATATGATAATTAAGAGGCATGTGGTTTATGCCCTAAGTTATGAAATACTGCTAAGAGCATATGATTGAAAGACTTGAATAAGAGTAGTGTGATATGAGGATATATCGCCTTGGATATGGGATATATGTATCACCATCAATATGATTTATTTACTGCCATGGGTATGATCAGAAGTTGAGTAAGAATTGAGAAAGAAATGTATTTTGGAAAAAAAAAAACCCTTCACTCTTTCCCCAATAGCATAGGTTCATGTCATATATATGTATGTATCTCTACCTTCCCTATGACTTGCTGAGTACGTAAGTACTCACCCTTGCAACAACTCATCAATAGATGGAGCATTCTACGACCTTGGAGGATACCCCGAAGATGCTGCGGACCCAGGAGATGATGAGCAGTTTCCTCCGGAACCCTGATGTGGTGCTGTCTTGCTGTCAACCTCTGTTTCCTGTGGTTTGCTTTTGGGCCTAGCTTCCGCCGACTAGATGTATTGTGTTGTTAGACCCTTGTGCCTTGTACGGCACTGTATCTCGTTTTGTGCTAAGGCCTGATGGCCATACAATTATGACTATTATACTATTTTGCTGCTGCAATGTAATCCTGTGATTGACTCATCCTGGGAAGTCAAGTGGTTAAAGGGCCAGCTGCACCGAGCTGGGCTCCTCACAGGTGATGTCACTGTCATGGCAGACGTGACACGGCTCATCGAGGTATACGCGTAGGGACCGGATTGACAGTGAACGTCACGAGGTAAAGAAAGGACCTCCGGCGAAAACAGTGTGGTACTTGCCTGTGATACCTAGATTGAAGCGGCTGTTTGCAAATCCGAAAGTGGCGAAGCACTTGCGTTGGCATGCTGAAGCCCGGAAACAAGACGGAAAGCTAAGACACCCAGCTGATTCTATTCAATGAAGAAACATCAACAGAACATTTGCTGAGTTCGGCGGCAAACTTAGGAATATAAGGTTTGGGCTGAGTACAGATGGTATGAACCCACATGGTAATATGAGCAGTCGGCACAGCACTTGGCCGGTTCTTTTATGCATCTACAATCTTCCTCCTTGGTTATGCATGAAGCGCAAGTACATCATCATGGCGTTACTAATCTCAGGACCCAGACAACCCGGAAATGATATTGACGTGTTTCTAGCGCCTTTAATCGAGGACTTACAGAAATTGTGGAGCGAGGGGGTGCAGGTGTGGGATGCATACAAGAAAGAGAATTTCATCTTGCGGGCCCTGATATTTTGCACCATAAATGATTTTCAGGCTTACGGCAATTTGTCGGGGTATAGTACGAAAGGAGCCAAGGCTTGCCCTATTTGCATAGATGAAACTGAGAGCATGTGGATGCGAAACTGTCGGAAAATAGTGTACATGGGTCACCGCAGGTTTCTTCCGGTGCATCACACGTACCGTAAGAAGAGGAAATCATTTAACGGGAAGCCTGAGAAGGGATCAGCTCCAGTGTTTCTGACCGGTAAGGAGATTTACTCGCGCGTGAAGGACATCAAAGCTTAGTTCGGTAAGCATTCTAAACCTCGAGAAAAAAATGTTTGGAAGAAGAGATCGATTCTCTGCGATCTACCGTACTGGGAGCACTTACAAGTTCGACATTGCATTGACGTTATGCATGTAGAGAAAATGTCTGTGACAGTTTGATTGGTTTGTTGTTGAACATTCCGGGAAAGACAAAGGATGGTGTGAAAGCTCGTCGTGACATGGTGGAAATGGGGATAAGGACTGAGCTTGCACCTTTAGAGAATGGAAAGCATACATACCTCCCTCTGGCCTGCTATACGTTGTCCAAGAGTGAAAAAACAGAACTCTGTCGGTGCCTGCACGGTGTTAAAGTTCCATGTGGGTACTCCGCGAACTTGAAAAAACTTGTGTCCATGAAGGACCTAAGACTAGTTGGCACGAAGTCCCACGACTGTCATGTCCTGATGTCAGAAATGCTTCCCATTGCTATGAGAGGCATTCTCCCAGTTAAAGTCAGAGAGACAATCACAAACCTCTGTTATTTCTTCAACACAATATCTTGCAAGGTAAGTACGTGCACTCGTACTATAAGTTCATTACTTCCATCTGTGGAGCTTAATTAGAAGATTTTTCTAATATAAATATTTGGCGCAACTGTGTCCTCGTAGGTAATGATCCGGATGGACTGGACGCTTTGCAACGCGACGTGGTTACAACTCTTTGTCAGCTCGAGATGTATTTCCCTCCATCCTTTTTTGATGTTATGGTCCATATGATTGTTCACCTTATCAGAGAAATTAAGTTTTGTGGACCCGTGTGCCTGCGCTACATGTATCCATTTGAGAGATTTATGGGTGTATTGAAGGGATACGTAAGGACTCATCGTCGACCCGAGGGGAGTATCATGGAAGGTTATGCCGCCGAGGAGGTGATTGAATTTTGCACAGATTATATGGCCGGGGTTGACCCAATTGGCGTTCCTAGGTCCCGACACGAGGGTAGGCTTCAGGGCATCAGAACGATGGGATTCAAAGCTATCGTCCCCGCTCGTGATGTGTACGCAAAATCACATTTTTGGGTCTTACAACACATGACAGAGGTCAAGCCATACATACACGAGCACAAGGTAATGTTACGGTCACAGAATCCTTCGAAGTCAGACGTTTGGGTCAGCAGAGAACATAACAGGAAATTTGCTGAGTGGATCCAAGAAAGAGTCACGCGAGCTGCCGAGGGCTCCGTAAGTGAAACTGTTGTGGGAAATCTCCGCGGCGCTAAGACCAGGTAAGCCGTGTCACATTTGCCTGGGACGTGGCCTCCGGCCCCTCCCCGGGCGCCGCCATTTGGTCCCCGGGACCTGGCCTCGGGCGCCGTCCCGGGCGCCGCCATTTGCCCGGGGACGTGGCCTCCGGCCCCTCCCCGAGCGCCGCTATTTGGCCCCCGGGACCTGGCCTCCGGCGCCGTCCCGGGCGTCGCCTTTTGCCCGGGGACGTGGTCTTCGGCCGCTCACCGGGCGCCGCCATTTGGCCCCCGGGACCTGGCCTCCGGCGCCGTCCCGGGCGCCGCCATTTGGCCCTCGGGACCTGGCCTCCGGCTCTGTCCCAGGCGCCGCCTTTTGCCCGGGGACGTGGTCTCCGGCCGCTCACCGGGCGCCGCCATTTGGCCCCCGGGACCTGGCCTCCGGCGCCGTCCCGGGCGCCGCCATTTGCCCGAGGACGTGGCCTCCGGCCCCTCCCCAGGCGCCACCTTTTGGCCCCCGGGACCTGGCCTCCGGCGCCGTCCCGGGCGCCGCCATTTGCCCGGGGACGTGGCCTCCGGCCCCTCTCCCCGGCGCCACCTTTTGGCCCCCGGGACCTGGCCTCCGGCGCCGTCCCGGGCGCCGCCATTTGCCCGGGGACGTGGCCTCCGGCCCCTCCCCGGGCGCCGCCTTTTGGCCCCCGGGACCTGGCCTCCGGCGCCGTCTCGGGCGCCGCCATTTGCCCGGGGACGTGGCCTCCGGCCCCTCCCCGGGCGCCGCCTTTTGGCTCCCGGGACTTGGCCTCCGGCGCCGTCCCGGGCCTCGTCGCCCTTCTAAAGGTAAAGTCTCGAATTGTTTGTCACGTGCAGGTCACGCGAAGAGCGCCTCGGGAACTAGCGACCACCTGTCAAGCATCCAAGGCGTTTGACCGGGAGAAGGATGGTCCTACCCTTCAATCCGACGGTGGCTTCCGAGGTAGGTTAGGCTTTTTGCTTCTTTTTTGGGGCTATAAATAGCCCTTGTACCCCTCTGTTGTAAAGGATCGGATCACTTTTATTGGAATAGCTAAACTCACAGGCGTGCTCCGGAAGCCTCTCCCCCGGAGAGAGCCTTCCCAGCCGACTCTGGTCGGGAGCGCGTCGACAGGACTAGGGCCCCCACCGGGACCCGAACCTGTATAAATTCTCGTATCATTTCTTGTGCTTGTCCGGCGGGGGAGGACCGGTCATCCGGTCAACCCGCGCCACGTAATCTTCGCTAGGATCATTCTCAAAACCTGCCGGGGTATTCGCAATACCACGACAGTTGGCGCCGTCCACGGGGACCCGTGACAAGACGCCATGGCTCCCCCAAGAACAAGGGCTCGCACCCTTCCCGGTGACCAGGGTCTCGGAGACCCGGCGCCGTCCGCCCGGGACACTGCTGTCCCGGCGGTCCCTTCCGGAGGCGACCTGGCCCAGGTACCGCCTCCCTCTTTTCCTCTTAACTTAGGTGCTTCCACCTCCAGGTCGTTCGCAGTGACCGCGGAGACCTCGGCCTGGACCAGTCTCCCCCCGATGGCTCCCATGGCTCCCCGGGACGCCCTGCTTGAGGCTCTCTTGGAGGGCCAGTGTAACACCCCTATTTTGCCAAACCCTAAAATAGCCAAAATCCACATCTTGACCCCAAACCCTAATCTGCTTCAGCCATTTCCTTCTAAGTGCTGTTCAGAATATTTTTCCCTTCGAGATCATCTCCAAAATCCCATCCTAAAACTGAGTTTCAACCCTTGCCATTTTAAAACCCTAATTACCCTATTTTACCCTAAACTGTTTTCCCTAATTTTTGTCGAAACCCTTCAGATCTTGCTTGATCTTACCAAACTTTGGCCAGATGAGTTCTAATAATCTTTTGCAACTTATCTGCGAAATCAGAATTCAGATCGGACCCTTAGATCTCCAGATTTGCAATCAAGTCCATTTCCTATTCAACTTTTCCTCACAGATCAGTCCCTGAAGCAAGTTTTGAAATTGCAAATTAGCCCGGGCCTTCTTTTTAGCCCCTGTGCCATTCGACCGCGCCCCGTTCGCCGTTGCCTCGCCGCAGAGCTCGCCGCCAGCCATCCTCTCCGGTCGCCGCACTCGTAATCGGTTGAGCCACCCCACGCGCACGTGATAGCCACCGTGGCATCGCCTAGCCCAGCGGATAAACGCCCTCACCCCAGAGCCGTGTCTTCGCGCGCGCAACCGTTTCCGTGGCATTTGCATGCGCGTACGTGTCGTTGCCGGAGCTGCGCCGTTGCCTCCGCATCTGCGCCATCACTGGTGAAGTCCCAATGCAACTGGCAAAGCTGCAGCACCGCCTGAGCGCGATCGCATCGCCGTCGCCGTCGTTGCGCCTGCGCCCGACAAGCTTCTCCCCGGCGCAAGCAACCACTGTCGCTTAATCCCTCGCTAGCTTCGCCCCTGGACCTATTTAAACCCCCCCCCTCAGTGCTATGAAGAAGCACAACTTCAAGACTTAGCCAAAATCCCAGTTTTTCACTGTTTCCCTTTCTTCTCCGGCGAGCTGTTTCTGGAGCCACCGTCGCCAGAGCAAACCGTAGCCCATCTCTCCAACCCAGGTTCACCAATAAGTTCCCCACACCCATCTTCCCGTGCCCAAGCAAGCAATTGCATCATAGTGCTCCCCATCGCCGGTGATCGCCGAAAAACCAGAAAACCCCTGTTCCCTCAATGCTATCCCATTCAGCCCGAATTAGCTCTCGATTCTGTAGAAGAACTTGATCAGTGAGCTTAGTAGAGCAAGCCTGTTGAATCAGGATCCCCAATTGCGCTCAAATTGAAGAAATCCCGATCTGGAGGTCCACCAGTTCGCCGGACCTCGTCGCCGAGCCCCTCCAGCCGATCTCCAATGAAATTAACCCCTCCAGTAGCCTTGTTGTGCCCAAGAGATCATCCCCAAGCTTGGAATTGAGCTCATTCGCCCTGAATCAAAAATCCCCGAGCTCCAGTGTCATCTTCTCCAGCGCCGGTCGCCGGAATTCGTTCCCGGCCGATTCAGCCGACACCACTTTGTCCCTTAGCTTCGCCTCACCTCCCTGAGCAATTTCTTCCACTAGCTCGACACCTGGATCTGCCTAGATTGTGAGTTATGCCTTTGTCAAGCTCTTGTCCAGATCAATGTCTGTGCCGTGTCGCCACCGCAGTTCATCGCCGGATTTAGCCACCCTCCGGCCACTTTCAGCCCTTATTCCTGTTGAGTATTTTGTTCCTGTTAGTAATGCCTACCTCCCAGACAAAGTGTTGCATCAATTGGAGCCCTGGATCAAAAGTTAAGCCATGCCCTAGTTTCTGGCCATGTCCAGCACTATGTCAGTGCATGTCAGCCACTGGCATTAGCCTTGTTTGACCCCTTCTGGTTGAGCAATGGAAATGTCACTTTGTCCCCTAGACTCCTGGAGTTGTGTTCTACATCTTTCCCTTCTATCACTTCTCCAGAAAACCATCCTAAGACTAGTTTGAAGCAATGCCAAAGCCATGAACTGAATGTCGACCCTTCGACGTTCAATCCCTTTTAGCCGTTTCTTCGACCAGAGCCCTTGTGACCTTGCCCTAACCTTTTCCCCTGCATGCATGACTTATTTACTTAATAATTTCTATAGAAACTATTTTCTGTATGCTTATGGTATGTGTTTGTGTGTTGGTTGATTGCCGCAGAGTCAGAAGCTGAAGGAGCGGAAGAAGTCTTTGAAGATCCGTCTGAGTATTTAGACCCAACATCGCAAGGCAAGCCTCATTCCTTTGATCATGTCTCACCCAATACTTTCATATGAAGTATATTCACTGTTTCTTACTATGCATGCTTATTTGAAATACAAGTTATGTTTGAATGACATGGATAGATATTACCTAATGGATCATGAAACCCCTTTTTGCTATTGAACTTTCATATATATGCTTTTGTCACCCTAGGACTCATATACTGGATATCTACATAAAATTTGAAATGGTCAAATACATGAGAAGTTATGATCAAAACAGTTTTGTCAAGAAAACTGATAAAAGGGATCAGTAGTGAGGATTGGATTGTATGGAGAGGGTGCGGTGCGCACCAGGGAATGTGAATGTTCCTCACTACTGGTTCATAAGGACGAGAACCTTGTGCTGTGTCTCTATACGAATTGTAAACGTACCAACCATTTGCCTGGTATGGGACAGGCACAACTTAGTAGCTTTTTGGTATTAGCAGTTCCCTGCATGGTTTGTCGATCTGGTTTCTCGCGTGGAAACTGGTAGGCCAAGGTTCGGCCATGAGTGATGTGAGTTCAGAAAAATAATGAGAGGAAAAGGCGTAAAAGAAGGAAGGCGCCCTAGACCTGATTAAGCCGTGAGCGGTTGTAATCTTAAATGGTCGTATGTCTCGCGTGGACATAGACCAAGGCTATGTGTCCTGCGGGAACATAGACCAGAGAGGCTAGGAAGTAAGGCAGTGGGGAAGACCCACAACGGTACTTGAGACTTAACTATCTATTTACCGGGCAGGGATACTGTTAATACTGAACTGTAAAAGCGTTGTGTGATCTCGGCCCTGTCACATGTGTATAAGTCACATGGAGCTGATCCGACTTGAAAGCCGAGTGAACCAGTGGATTTAAAAAGAGGTACACCTTTGCAAAGCGTAAAAGAAGTATCGGATACTCTGTACTCCCAGGTTCAGGAGTCTTTTCGTAGTGGATGTTATCCATGGGTTATAACACAAGTAATGTTTTGGAATGTTTTCATAATGCGGTTAACAAAGTAGTGACTCATGGGAGACCACTACATCTAATGTTTTATTGAAAACCTGTTTAATGTTTAAAGTATCATTTTCATGACAAAAGTACTGTTTTACTGAACAAATGACTTGGAAATCTATATATCTCTATCCATATGAAATTAAACCCCGGAATCATGTGTTCCACCCTCATGTAAGTACAATTGCATTAATCCCTGGAATGAGTGTTGCTGAGCACCAAGTGCTCACCCTTGCATTTATATCCCACTGTAGAAGAGGGATTCGAGGATCCCGATTCCTTCAGTTACGAGTACTCAACAGAAGATGGAAGTGCCCCCGACGAGCCCACGTTCTAGAAGGTTTATGCACCAAGTCAAGTCAGATGTGGGAGAAGCCTCTCCAACTCCGCTGCTGATTGAAGTCAAGCTGTTCGTCGTCGCTTTGTGTTTTATGTTGTGTGTTCGGTACTTGGATACCGATTCTGGTTCTGATAAACTAGTTATTTTCTTAGCAACTTTACTTAGCGCCGTTTTCGGTGCTTTGGCTATGTAATATTGGCCATGTTGGCCTGATACTTGTTTAATGATATTACTATGCTTGTGTGGTTTGAGCTCATGTGGCATCATGCTGTGTGTAACCTACCTAGGCGGTTACCAAGGTGATCCTCAAATGGGGGTCTCACAGCCAGCTCCGCGCCCAGCGCTCTATGGATGAGCTGCTCAGCGTGTTGGCGCGGCCTCCGGCCCCCACATTTGCGTCGCACCCATATCCGGGGACTATGCCCCCGTTTATGGGTTACCCGGCGGCCCCTCCCGCCTCCGGGGGTTTGTCTGCCCCGTATGATCCTGCCGGGGGGTTCCCTCCCGCTGCGGGATATACGTCCGGACCCTTCCCGGCACCCGGGCCCGTCCCGGTGCCGGGAGGTTACTTCATGCCAGGGCCCTTCGTGGCACCAGGGGGGTACCCCATCCCTGGCCTATTCCCGGGGCCGAGAGCCCACTTCATGCCGGGGGTTTTCCCTACGCCGGGAGCCAGTCCCGCCCCCCGCGTCGCGTTTACCGCACCGGGGGCGGTTGACAGAGCAGCTCCCGTGCCGCAGTGGACTTCCCCCCGCATGGGCTCCGCGGTTCCGGACGTCGCCACGGGGGCTCCCCCCTCGCCGGTTCCGGATGTTACAGGGGCTCGCCCCTTTTCGGTTCCGGTCGTGGCCACTGGGGCCCCCTCTGCTTCGGTTCCAAACGTCGCCGTGGGCGCCCCCTCCCCGGTTCCGGATAACACAGGGGCTTCCCCCTTTCCGGTCCCAGGGGTCTTCGCCGGGGGTTCCCCCCAGCCGGCCGCTGAAGCCTCCGGGCCGGCAGCTAAAGTGCATGAGCTCCCTCCCTCGGCGGGACAGGTCCGTTTCGCCTTGGGGGAGGTCGAGCGAATGCATTCACCAGAGCGAGGGGAAGAACTTCCCCCCGGCTGCGGGCGTGGGGAGCCTCGCTCTCGCACCGGTCGGGGGAAGAGACCCGCTGAAGAGCCAACCTCTCCGGCGGAGAGCCCGGACGTCCGGGAACTCAGTCCCGGTCCGGAGGAAAAGCGTCGCCACCGCCATTCTGGCGGACCTCTCGGACCGCTTCCAGACTCCGACAACGAAGGTCCCGTGAAAGAAGACAGCGACCGGGACTCTCCCCGGGAGGTGCAGGGGGCTAACCAGCCCCTGTGACGAAGACTTCGCAGTATCCGGTGGCCGCGGCCCTACCGCCCTCCACACATCGAGCACTATAACGGTGAGGCAGACCCTTACGAGTTTGTGCAGGTCTACTCCACAGCCATCTTCGAGGCCAGGGGGGACGAGACGGTACAATGCAACGTCTTCCCCCTCTACCTCTCCGGCATCGCCCGCTCCTGGTTCTACAACCTGAAGGCGGGCTCCATCAAGTCTTTCTCGCAGCTCAAGCGGGAGTTCTGTGCCAACTCCCCTGGACTCCTCGTAGCTGTACACTGTCCGGCAGAGGACTGGGGAAACCATCAGAAGCTTCTTCAAGCGCTTTGCTCAGGTGAAGAGCAAAGTGGCCCACGTCCCCGACTCTACGGTCATCGAAGCCTGCAAAAGCGGCATCCTTCCGGGGGAGCTCCACCGAAGGCTCTCCCGGAGCTGCCCCTCTTCCGCCGACGAGCTCTTCAACATACTCGAAAAGTACGCTCGGGCGGAGGAAGACGACATCTGGAAGAAGACCCAGGGGGCTCCCGCCCCCGTCGACCGGGGGGCCAGGGATCCCCCCAAACGCCCCAGACAGGGGGGCCGTGGCGAGCCACGGCCTCGGGACACCTTTGTCCTTGAGGGCGTAGGCGGCTCGCGCGACCCCCCGAGGGCCAGCCGCCCCATCCCCAAACCGAAGGGCCATGGGGGACGACAGTCTTCGCGCGGCTGGGAATGCCCCGCGGGGACAAGGCGGGAAGGACCGTGGTGCAGCTTCCACAGGTCCAGTACCCACGCTACTCGAGACTGTAGCCAACTACTGCAGCACTTCACGGACTTCCTCGACCAGTGCGGGCAGGGGGGGACTCCGGCCTCCTTGCCGCCTCGGCCAGCTGTTCCGGCCCTTCCCGCTCCCGCGAGGGGTGAGCAGGCGCCTCCTTGCCCCCTCGGCCAGCTGTTCTGGCCCTTCCCACTCCCGCGGGGGTTGAGCAGGCGCAGGAGGGGGAGCCTTCAGAAGCTCTCCCCTTTCAAACTTCGCAGCAGCACATCAACGTCATCTTGGGAGGATCCGCCTCCGGGCGGGACTCTAAGCGCCAGCGTAAGGAGTACGAGCGCAAGGTCAAGGTTTTGGGGGTGCTACACGCGTCCCCGCCACCTAAGTGGTCGGACGTCCCCCTCACCTTCACGGCGGAAGACGCGCGAGGGGTTCGCTTCCCCCACGACGACGCGCTTATTGTCTCCGCGACCATCTACAACTGTCACCAGGGCCCGCATCCTCGTGGATGGCGGGAGCTCCGCCGACGTCCTATTCCTGAAGGCCTTCAAAGAGATGCAGGTGGATGAAAAGCTCCTGCAGCCCGTGGCAGGGCCCCTGCAAGGGTTTGTCCCGGGGAAGGCGATCCACCCTGTGGGCAAGGTAGATCTCCCAATGACCTTCGGCACACCGGAGAACTACCGGACCGAGCTGGTCCGCTTCGACGTAGTGGACCTCCCCTCCTCCTACAATGCGATAATGGGGAGGACCACAATCAACCGGCTGGGGGCTGCCGCCCATCAAAACTACCTATGCATGAAGATCCCCGGGCCGCACGGTGTGATCAACGTCCGGGGAGACCAAGACATGGCCCGTGCTCTATACGAGCGCGCTGCGGCCACAATCGGAAGCGTCAACCTCATAAAGACGCCCGGGGGAGAGGCTTCTCCCCCAGAACTAGACGCTGCTGCGCCACCGCCCGGGAGGCCCCTCCTCAAGCCGCGTCCAGAAGGGGGCCTCCGGAAGGTCCTGCTGTCCCCGGGCGATGAAGACAAAACCGTCCGGATCGAGGCGGAGCTCCCTGAGGAGCATGCAGCGCAACTTGCGGCCTTTCTGCGCGAAAACTGCGATGTTTTTGCTTGGAAGCCTTCGGACATGCGGGGCGTCGCCCGGGAGGTCATTGAGCACAAGCTCGCAGTGGCCCCCGGTCACCCCCCGGTCAAACAGAAGCTGCGGAAACTCTCCCCCGAGCGCCAAGAAGCAATCAAGGTGGAGATCACCCGGCTCCGAGAGGCGGGGTTCATTCGGGAGGTCCTGCACCCCGAGTGGCTCGCGAACCCCGTCGACTCCACCGACCTTAACCGCGCCCGCCCCAAAGACAACTTCCCACTCCCGCGGATTGATCAGCTCGTCGACTCCACTGCGGGGTGCGAGCTCATGAGCTTCCTAGACGCCTACTCGGGCTACCATCAAGTCCGGATGGCGGAAGGGGACGAGGAAAATACGAGTTTCATAACTCCCCTCGGAACCTTCTGCTACGTCCATATGCCCTTCGGGCTCAAAAACGCGGGGGCGACCTTCCAGCGCCTCATGACGCTAGTTTTCAAAGATCAAGTCGGCCACAACGTCGAAGTCTACATAGACGACGCGGTCGTCAAGAGTCCCCGCGCTGCCTCCCACGTCGACGACCTGGCTGAAACCTTCCGCAACCTCCGTGCGTTCGGGCTCAAACTCAACCCGGAGAAGTGCGCCTTCGGGGTGCGCAGGGGGAAGCTCCTAGGTTTCCTCGTGTCCCAGCGGGGCATTGAGGCAAACCCCGAGAAGATCCGGGCTTTCCTAGATATGCCACCGCCACACTCCGTCAAGGATGTCCACCGGCTCTCCGGCCGCCTAGCCGCGCTAAGCCGCTTCGTCTCCCGGTCGGGGGAGCGGGGCCTCCAGTTCTTCAAGATCCTCCGAGGGCTCGAGGGGTTCCACTGGACCCCCGAGGCCCAGGAAGCCTTCAACGACCTCAAGAAGTACCTCACGAGCCCTCCAATGCTCGTGAGTCCGTCTCCAGAAGAGCCCTTGCTCCTCTACCTCGCCGCGACCCCCGTCGCCGTCAGCGCGGTCTTGGTGAAGGAGCAAGGGGGGCAGCAGCGTCCCGTGTACTACGTGAGTGAGGCCCTCCAAGGGGCCAAAACTCGGTACACAGAGATGGTAAAAATCTGGTACGCCCTCCTCATGGCGTCCCGGAAGCTTCGGCATTACTTCCTGGGGCACCCCATCACCGTCCCGTCGTCCCTCCCCCTCGGGGAGGTGCTGCGGAACAAAGAAGCCACTGGCCGGATCGGGAAGTGGGGGCCGAGCTCACCCCCTTCTCCCTGTCCCTTACCGGCCGCTCCGCCATCAAGTCGCAGGTCCTCGCCGACTTCGTCGCAGAGTGGACTCCTGCCTCTGGGTCCGGGGACGAAGATCTCCCTGTGCCGCCCCGACGCAGTGATCATTGGACCCTCATGTTCGATGGGTCGCTGTGTCTCGCCGGGGCTGGTGTGGGAGTAGTCCTCCAGAGCCCCGAGGGGAAGGTACTGGAGTACGCCGCGCGGCTCGAGTTCCCCGCAACCAACAACGTCGCTGAATAAGAGGCTTTGCTCCTCAGGATGCGCCTCGCGCGCTCCCTGGGGATCCGGCGCCTCCTAGTCAAGGGAGATTCTCAGCTCGTGGTTTGCCAAATGGACAAGTCTTACCTGTGCCATGACGCAAACTTAAGTCTTTATTTGCAGGAAGTGCGAAAGATGGAGAGGCATTTTGACGGCCTCGAGGCCCGGCATATCCCGCAGAGGGACCATGACCGGGCCGACGCCCTGGCCCAGGCGGCAAGCGCCCGGGAATCGCTCCCCAAGGGGGCTTTTCTGGAAATCGTCACGAAGCCCTCCGTGGCCTCCCCGGACACGGGCGACGAGCCTCATGTCCCGGAGGTCGCCGAGATCACCCGGACTCCGTCTTGGATGGACCCCCTCATCTCCTTCATCAAGGGGGAGGGGGACCCTCCTAGTGAGACCGAGGCTAAACGCCTCCGGGCTAAATCCCGGGCATATCTCCTGCTGGAGGGGAGGCTCTACAAGCGGGGGGCTTCCGCCCTCCAGCGCTGCCTCCCCCGGCCGGAGGGACTTCAACTTCTCGAAGACATCCACGCGGGGAGCTGTGCTTCTCACCTAGCCCCGCGTGCCATCGCGGCCAAGGCCCTCCGGCAGGGCTTCTACTGGCCCACGGTCAAGCGCGACGCGCGAGACATTGTCTCCGCGTGCAAGGCATGCCAGAAGATGGCCAAGGGCTCGAACCTCCCCCCTATAGCGCTGCAAACAATCCCCACCACTTGGCCCTTCGTGCGCTGGGGGATGGACCTCTTAGGGCCCTTCCCCCCAGCGCCCGGAGGATACAAGTATGCGGTAGTCGCGGTCGACTATTTTACAAAGTGGGTTGAGGCGGAGCCTTTGGCCAGCATCACGTCCCGGGCCGTTCAGTGGTTTTTCTGGAAAAATGTTGTATGTCGTTTTGGTGTCCCCCGGGAAATCACCGTGGACAACGGGACCCAATTCGACTCGGCTTATTTCTGGGAATTCTGCGAAGGCCTGAGGCTCGTCATCCACTTCGCCTCAGTGGCCCATCCCCGGAGCAATGGGGCTGTCGAGAGGGTCAACGGCGTGATCCTACAGGGGTTGCGCCGGAGACTCGAGCAAACCGCTTCTAAGCGGGGTGCATGGGCAGAGGAGCTCCCCAGCATCCTCTGCTCCATGCGAACGACCCTGTCCCGGGCGACGGGGCGTACTCCCTTCTCCCTGGTCTACGGGGCGGAGGTAGTCCTCCCCCCGGAGATCGGCTTCCGGTCACTACGGGTCGAGCTCCTGGAGGGAGCCACGCCCGTAGCATACCAGGCCAACGAGGCCAACCAGCGCCTGGAGATCGACCTCGTGGAGGAGGAACGCGACCGAGCGCTCCGCCGCCACGCCATCTACGAGCAAGAGATGGCGCGCGCGTACAATCAGCGCGTGCGTGAGAGGGCTTTCCGCCTTGGGGACCTTGTCCTCAAGCGCGTGACGGACCCCCAGGCCCAGGGTAAGCTCCCCCCCAAGTGGGAGGGCCCCTACAGGATCTCCGCGGTCCTGGGCTCGAGGGCCTACAAGCTCTCCAACCTTCAAGAGCAAGAGCTGAAGCACACGTGGAACTTGCGTTTACTTTGCAAGTTCTATGTTTAGCCTTACGGGCCTGTCCCCTCCCCCGGAGTGTTCACGCCGGAGGGGGAGGAGGGACACTGTATTTTCCTCCCCTTTCGCGACTTCGCAGGGGGAGGCCCTGTACTTCATTTTTATTAGCAATACTAGGTCTTGCTTTTCAAACTGTCTCATTGCAGGTCTTTCTCATTACCGCCCCTAGCGGCGATGCCCTCCCCGCGAGGACGCCCTTCCCCGCGAGGACGCCCTCCCTACGAGGATGCCCTCCCCGCGAGAAAGCCCTCCCCGTGAGGATGCCCTCTCCGCGAGGAAGTGGGCCAGGCCCAGCAAGTCCCTCCTGTAGGCGGATTACGATCAGCCCTCGTGGACTGAGGGTGTAAGCGGCAACCCGGTCACAGTGGCCGCGGTAACGAGTCACTTTGGGAGACTAGTCCCCTGCCCAAACACTCAAGACCCGTCTTCGGGCACTTCCTCCTCCGGGAGTAGACGCTCTCCCCAGTGGGACGTCTAACGGCCTTCTTGGATCTATCTTCCTCCTACAGGAGTCGACGTTCGACGCTCTCCCCAGTTGGACGTCTAATGGCCTTCTTGGATATTTGGTCCCCGGCGACCTTATTCCCGGCTCCCCGTTCTCACGGCGACCGGACGATTGGTCCCCGGCGACCTTATTCCCGGCTCCCCGTTCTCACGGCGACCGGACGGTTGGTCCCCGGTGACCTTATTGCCGGCTCCCCATTCTCACGGCGACCGGATGAATGCCTCCCGGAGACCCTATTCCCAGCTCCCCGCTTTCACGGCGACCGGACGATTGTCTCCCTGAGAAGTCGCGGATTTCTCGGACATTTTCCTTCCCAGAGACCCCATTCCCGGCTCCCCGTTCTCACGGCGACCGGACAATTGTCTCCTAGGAAGCTCGCCTCCGGAAATCTCATCGGGTTTTCTTGGACGTTTCTTCCACATGAGGCCTTATTCCCGGCTCCCCGTTCTCACGGCGACCGGACGATTCTCTCTCGGAAGGTCCTTTCCTTGGAAACCTCATTTTAAAATTTTCTAACATAAAAATTCCTATGCTACAGGTTGTTTTCACCTCGGGGGCCTTGTTACCCCCACAGCGCCCGGAGCTACCCTCCGGCCCGCTGTAGGCGGGGGGGGATAAGGAACCCCGGGTGTCGACCGCACCGCCCGCGAGCAAACTTAGCTCATTCTTGTGAAAAGAAGTCGTCCGGACCATCCAAGAAGAAGAAATAAAAAGACAATGAAAGAAGAAGCAACAACACAGCTTTATTGATTGTCAAACCCGGAGGACATCTTCCCCGTCCGGTGGGCTTCGGAAACTGTACAACCCAGGTTCTAACCCGGGGGATTTTCTACATCCTAAGGCTCCTACGCCTAATACTCCCGGAGGCGCTCCCTCAGCTCCCGGGTCAAGTCCCGGTACAATGCGCGCACGTGGCGCTGAGAGTCCCGGAGCACATCTTCGGGTCAGAACTCGTATCCCACCGGTGGAAGTATCCAGAGAGGGGGTATCATCTGGACCCCCGGACGTGGGGGGGTCAATTCGGTGCGATGATTGTCAAAGTGGTCCAAGTGCGCTTCCCGGAGACAAGGCTCAGCAAGATTAAAGCCACTTGAGCATCCCCCGGGGAGCCCCTGCCGGACCTTCGCCCGGGAGCAACTTCCCGTGAACCCTGGTAACAGTACATTCAATTCAAAGACTTAGAAAAAATTCTAATTCCATTGCATTCAAAATGTCTTTTTTACAAGTGTCCGGGGCTTCTTCTAAGAAGCTACCAGGATCAAAAGTCCTAAGAAAGTAAAGGGTCCTATCTAAAGACCCGGGGGGGAGGCTCATACTTTTTCGTTGGCGTCCTCCCCCCGGGGGGCTTCTTCCGAGGCCGGGGCTGGGACGTCCCCCGCCGGAGGCGCCGGAGCCGGGAATCTCGCCCGGATGATCCGGTCGTAGAATCCTCCCGCAAGCTGCTCGACCTCCCGGCGCGAGGGCTCGAAGGAGTCTGGGAAGCTTCGGGGGATGCGGCCCCCGATCGCCCTGGCGCCGACCCCCCGAAACTCGACAAGCCCCGCAGCAGCCGCGATGATGGGGATCGCCCGGCCCCGCGCCCGAGCGTCAGCAGCCTCCGGAATGGCGGAGACCTGTGCGTTGAGAAAACGCACAGCCTCCGCGAGGGTCGCCGGCGGCACCTCCTTGCCCCTGGAGCCTAGGCTTACTCCAAGGCTCTCGAGGACGGAGCGGCCCGCGTCCGCCACCGCCCGGACGCTCGAGCCCTCGAGCTCCCGGAGCGCCTCCTCCCTCGCCTTGCCCCCCTCCCGGAGGCAGCCGTTGACAGCCTGAGAAATATGAACCTGGGCGCAGACCCGGGTCAGTTCCACAAGGGCTTCATCGCGTTCCCGGAAGGCCTCCTCACGCTGCCCTACGGAGGCCGCGGCCCGGCCCTCCGCTTCCTTAAGCAGCCGGGCGACCCGCTGCTCAAGGCCCCAGGTAACAATTGCCACCTACAAAATATATAGAGTTACAAAAATCTCAAGTGTAGGAAATAAATGAAGACGTCATTGACTCGGGTTACCTGGGCCCCGAGGGACTGAAGCCCCTCGAAACGCTCATGGAGCGTCCCTTCCGCGACAAGGCCTGCACCTTCCGGGTGTGCAAGCCCTCCGAGTAGCGAGCGACCTCCCCTGCGGGAAGCAAAGGGGTCTCCCGCCCGGCGCCGCCAACGCGGCCGGTGGGGGGTCCCCGGACCTCGAGGTCCGATAACGCGGCCGGCGTAACCGGCGTCTTCGTCGCCAAGGAAGTGCCCCCCGAAGACGTGGCCGAGGAGCTCTTGACGGGAGTCCCCGCCCGGGGGGGAATCATCGGGCCTTTCCCCGCCCCGGGCCGGAAGGTCCCCGGGACCTCCTCCTCCGGGGGAACCTCGTAGACCGAGGGGCTCCCCCCCTCGTCCACCGGCCAACCCCGCGGAGGCGAGGCCTCCGCGAATCTCACCTCCAGCCTGTCCGGCTCCAAGGATGCCGGGAGGGCCGGGAGGACCGCCACCGAGAGTGGCGACGGGGCGTAGTCCGCCGAAACGGAGCTCTCGACGGGGCCCTTCGGGGGAGGAGGTGTTGCGTCTTCTCGAGCCGCCGCCCGGGTGCGCTCGGTCCCGGGAGTCGTGTCTCGGGCCTTCACCGGCGTCACTGCCATCGTCGTCGACGGGCCGAGGGTCTTTTGGACCCTGGCCTTCTTGGGCTCCGAGCCCCCGGCCGCTTCCTTCCCCCGTTTGTGCGACCCGGGGGTGGGGAGAGGCTTCCTCTCCGGCAGCTTTAGCCCGTAGGCCGCCGCTACCAAGTTCCGGGGAGGGCCCTCCCCACGAGGCGCACGACGCGCTCGTGCTCGTCGGCGAAGGACGTCCCCAGGAGGTTCTCCACCTTCTCTCACACCGCCGGGTACGGCCGGACTGCAAGAGGTAAAGAGAGTCAAATTTTCAAAAATTCGTAAGTATAATGCAGCAGGTTCCCGGAGATTACGTCACGTCACCGGCTTCACCGGGGGCCGCTGTTCCGGGCCCATGCTGACCCCCCTCTTCCCGCGCGAGAAGGGGGAGATCCGGAGGAGAGTGTCGCATCCGCCACGACTGTGACATCACCTGTGAGGGGCCCAGCTCGGTGCAGCTGGTCCTATAAACCACTTGACTTCCCAGGATGAGTCAATCACAGGAATACATTGAAGCAGCAAAATAATACAGTAGTTATAATTGTATGGCCATCAGGCCTTAGTACAAAACGAGGTACAGTGCCTTACAAGGCACAAGGGTCTAACAAAATAACACATCTAGTCGGCGGAAGCTAGGCCCAAAAGCAATCCACAGGAACAGAGGTTGACAGCAAGAAAGCACCACATCAGGGCTCCGGAGGAAACTGCTCGTCATCTCCTGGGTCCGCAGCATCTTCAGGGTATCCTCCAAGGTCATAGAACGCTCCATCTATTGAGGAGTTGTTGCAAGGGTGAGTACTTACGTACTCAGCAAGTCATAGGGAAGGTAGAGATACATATATATATATATGACATGAACCTATGCTATTGGGGAAAGAGCGAAAGGTTTTTCAAAATACATATCTTTCTCTTTTCTTATTCAAATCCCGATCATACCCATGGCAGTAAATAAATCATATTGATGGTGATACATATATCCCATATCCAAGGCGATATATCCTCCTATCACATTATTTTTATTTAAGCCTTTCAATCTTATACTCATAACAGTATTTCATAGCTTAGGGCATAAACCACATGCCTCTTAGTTATCACATGTTTACTAGATTATGGTATTACCGCGACACGTCAACACATGACAGCCCACGGCAACGCCCCTTATCATGACAACACATGCCACTTGGGTAATCTTGAGCTAACAAATTTTTAGTTTATAAAACAATACTTGTGTCACACCCCATGGGTTTAATCCACTGCGGCATACTCCTAAAACTCGGGAGCACGAAGTATTCGAATACATTTTTAAACTCTGCAGAGATGTACCTCTTTTTAAATCCACTTTTTCACTCGACTTCCAAGTCGGGCCAACTCCATGCGACTTATACGCATGTGACAAGGCCGAGATCACACAACGTTTTTGCAGTCTAGTATTAACAGTATCCCTGCCCGGTAAATGAACAATACCGTCCCAAGTACCGTTGTGGGTCCTCCCCACTGCCTTACTTCCTAGCCTGGGTCTATGTTCCCGCAGGACACATAACCTCTTTTGATTACAGTCGCGCACGACTTAATCTGGCGTAGGGCGTCTTCCTTCTTTACACCTTATCCTCTCATAATTTTTCTGATCTCACATCACTCATGGACGAACTGCGTCCCACCAGTTTCCACGCGAGAAACCGGATCGACAAGCCATGCAGGGAACTGATAATACTAAGAAAGCTACTAGGTTGCGCCTGTCCCATACTAGGTAAGTGGTTGGTACGTTTTTCATGCCACTAGACGCATAACACAAGGTTCTAGTCCTTACATGCCAGTGACCAGATCATACCACAAACCATGCACCTTCAGTGCCTGCACATTCAGTGCAGCCAAGCACCTCCAGTGCTACCACCATTCCATACCAAAATACTGGTCACGGCTAGGGGTTCTATTTCATGAATATAAATGTACATGTTTATACTTTTATTAGTTCGTGGCTTGCTATCTTATCAGGTTCATATTTCTCAAGTATTCAATCTATCACTGCCATAATATCATCGATCTCAACACATGCAATATTAATGAGATATCTACTCATGGAATAGCATAGCAATTCATAAAATATGGGTTTCAATATGAGCAAAGTATGACTTGCCTTCGGCGTCGTAAGTATCAGCAGTCGATGACGGTTCAACGACAAGATCTTTAACCCCGGACTCTTGCTCTGAACAAGATCAAACAAGCAAACAGGCATTACAATCGATCCTATTCTTACTAATCCACTACATGCAAAGATGCAAGGAGAAAATACTCTGGTGATACAAGGTTTTGAAAGCGATTTGAGTTTAACTACGGTAACTAGGGTTAAGATTAGTTGTTAAGGTTTGCAAGGTTCCAAAATATCAGGGTGATATCAAGGTGGTGACTGGTTCGCCCAAAAACAGCGAATGTCTTTAGGTTGGCATTCGGTTCAAGGCATCGACAGAAGGTCGATGGGTGATAGAGGGCTCAACTCAAGTTGTGACAGTAGAGAAAAGTGTAGATCACAACATCAGGAGTCTAAGGGACAAAGTTATTTTCAAAGTGCATGGCTGGAAGTGGGTGAAAAGGCTCAATGCCACTGGCTGACATAGGCTGACAGTGCTCTAGAATGGCATTGACATGGTTTGAGCAGTTTCCAGTGGTCAAAGTAGGTTTTGATTCAAGCATAAGGTGCACAAGGTAGTGAGACAACTATTTGACAAAGTAATTTCTGTTTTACACGACCAGAGGTGGGTGAACAGGGCTAATGCCACTGGCTGACATAGCCTGGCATAGGCTTGACACGGCCAGAAACTAGGGTTAGCCATATCTTTTGACTCAGGGCTCCAAATGATGCACCACTTTGTCTGGTGGTTAGGCATTTGTAACTGGAACAAATGTCTCAACAGGACCTAGGGTAGGAGATGGCCGGAAAGTGATGAAAACCGGCAAAGAACACGGTGGCCGAGCTGTTCTCAACAGTTCCTGGACAAAACTTTGACATGGCAATACCTCTTCATCTGGGCCGATCCAGGTGTCGAGCTAGAAGGCAAAAATACTCATGGGGTCGAGGCACATCTACTAGACAAGGTGGTTGGGGTTGAAACGGCCGGGAACAAAATCCGGCGACCGGAGCTAGGGGAGAAGACACCAAAATTGGTCATTTCTGTTCTAGGGCAAACGAACTCGAATCCTTGCTTGAGGAGGGTCTCTGGGGCATAACAGAGCTACGTGTGAAGTCAATTTAACTGGAAAATCACCACAGAAGCTTAACGGCGAGTTCCAGTGTGCATGCAAGGTGTAAACTTGGGGTTTTTCATATTTTAGCGAAATTGGTGATTCTGGTTGCTTAGATGTGTTCCACACAGTCCACTGATCATGTTTGATTACAGGCTCAAGAGCTAATTTGACTTAGTTAAGGATTAATTGCTCGCCGGAGTTGTCGGGGAAAAACAGCAATTCCCGGCGATGAGGTGCAATAGAACTCAATTGGCTGCTACTACACAGGTAAGTGGTTGAGAGTAACTCACTGGTAGCTTCAATTTGGAGTTTGGTGTAGTGGATTGGCCTGGCACCGTGAGCCTCTTCTCGAGCTCACTGGAGAAGACGAAGACGACGGCGTGGTTAAGAACTTGAGTGGTTCTGGTGTGCGTGTGGTTGAAGGAGATGGCCAGAGCAAGCTTAAATAGGCGAAGTGAGCAGCAACGGTTGAAAGTGCCTGGAGACTTGGAGCTGTGAATCGACGGCGAATTGACTGGCCGGGCGGGACAGCAGCGAGGTGACGCGCTCCAGCGGCCGTGCCGGCTTTTACAGTCTGGCGCGCATCCTGGCTGATGCAACGGCGAATTGATGCATCCCTCGGGCATGCTTGCAACGTGGCGCAACTGCGCTGCCGTTGTCGGGCGCGCGCGCGGGAGAACGAAGGCGATGCTGGCGAGGTGAAGCTGTTCCACGGTGGCGAACACAATGCACACACGCGGCAAGGAAGCAATGGCGGAGGTGGCAGCGCGGGTGATCGCTGGCGATGGAGCTGCAGCAGCGGCAACGGCGACGACCGAAATTCCTGTGCTCGTGGTCGATCGAACGCCCTGGTCGTGCACAGTAGCCTGGTCGAACCAGGGACTGATTTGCGATGATTTTTGGTTCGGCTTTGGACTAGATTGCAAATCTGGTCTTTGAGAGGTTTAATTTGAGATTTGATTTCATGGTTGAGATTAATATTTCTATTAATACTCATTTAGCTCAAATTTGGAGAAAGTTTGATAAGATTTGAGAGGTTTCACCTATTTTCGAAAATAGGGTAAAATTAGGGTAAACTAAATCTGGACTTTGTCGATCTCGAATTCTAGTGATTGGAGAGAAATTTTGAAGTCTGGACAGAAGGGAAATTTGTATCAAATAGCATTTGGGAGGTGTTCCCTGAAGAAATTTTGGAGTTGGAAATTATTTGCAAATTTTAGCCTTTTCAGGCTTCCAGGTAAACAGAAAAGGACCTATTCGCAGTAATATTTGGACTAAACTGTGAAAAGTGTTTAGATGAATTAATCTGGCTCCCAACTTTTTGGAGTGAGTTGAGGATGAACCTAGGAACATATTCCAGGGGTTACTTGAGTCTGAATAGGGTTAAATCAAGATAACTCAATCATCTGGAAACTGGGGTACTTAGGGTAAATCTGAATTTTCCTGTTTTCGAAAACAGAGAGAGGCTTAGGTACTGAGAGTTAGGGTCAGAATTTGATCTGGCTCCTGAAGACTTTTATCTTCAGGGTAACTGGTAGGTTAAATCTGGATGGTCAGATCTTGATCTGGATCTAGAGAATAGATTTGGAGATTTTTAGGGTTTGGGAGAGATTAGAGTTCAGCTGACCTGGCTACTACTACAGGGATACATGCATGCAGGGTTTTTATGCGAAACTTTTCACCCCCAAAACTAGGGTGTTACAGAGAGCCATCTCCTCGGCGGCGTCCCGCATTGAGCGGGTCTTCTTGGAGAGGACCACCTTGCCGAGGAGCTCGAACTCCTCGTCCGTCCACACCGGAGGCTTCGGCGCGGACGATCGGCTGTAGGTGGGGGGCTCCGGGGCGTACACCACCGCCTCGTCCCGGACCCGGAGGTAAAACCACCTCCGGACCCAGTCGCCCCAGTGGTCCCGGGAGGCCGCCGCCGGGTAGTCGGCCACCCGGGACGGCAGCATTTGTACCATCACTGAACCAAAGGGGGACTTGGGTCCCCCCTTTACCAGGTGGGAGCTCCGTGCCGCCGGTTCGTAGAAGTACCGGAAGGCGCGAAGGGTGGGCTCCCGCCCGGTCGCCGTCTCGTAGAGCCAGATGAAGAGGCCCATCCAGACGAGCACGTTCGGGGTGAGGTGGTTGAGTGCCACCCCATACTCCTTCAGAAACTCCCGGAGCATGGGATGCACCGGGAGCCGGAGCCCCGCCTCCAGGAAGGCCTCGAAGGCCACGACCTCTCCGGGCCTGGGGCGGGGGGCTCCGTCTTTCTTCACGGGGACTCAGATGTCCCCGTCCGCGATGACGCAGCGTTCGACCAAGGACTCCGCGTCCTCGGCTAAGAACTCCGACGCCCAGAGGAAATCCGGAGGGATTTCCTCCGGGGGCACCTCCGTGGTCTTCGCTCGGGCCTTGGGTGCCATCAGGTTCGGCTTTCTTTTTTCCTGGCGGCTAACGTTTCAGGAGGCTACAACTGAAAGTTCCGGACGCCTGCTACCGGAAGAGGGCTACCGGGAGAGCAAAAATTGCTAAGGCTGAAAGTTTGGAATGAACTTCCGGGCCCCCCAAGGCCCTATTTATAGGGGCGGGACGTGGTACAGATGGGCGCCACGTGGCACCCCGCGGAGCAATCTGGACCGTAGAAGTTCAAACCGTGCGCGGGAAACGAAGGGACAGGCGCGTGAATCGAGGCACCGGTTCGAACCGCGAGCGCATTTATGTCGAAACGGCGCGGCCATAAGCATCCGGCATGGGAATCGAAGCGTCACGGTTCCGGTGGCTTGGTCCGGAGATTTTCCCGGTGACGTGTACCATACCCACCGGGGACTCGAGCATCATCCCCGGGTTGCATGGGGGGCTGCTGTTGGGGGAAATCTCCGCGGCGCTAAGACCAGGTAAGCCGTGTCACATTTGCCCGGGGACGTGGCCTCCGGCCGCTCACCGGGCGCCGCCATTTGGCCCCCGGGACCTGGCCGCCGGCGCCGTCCCGGGCGCCGCCTTTTTCCCGGGGACGTGGTCTCCGGCCGCTCACCGGGCGCCGCCATTTGGCCCCCGGGACCTGGCCTCCGGCGCCGTCCCGGGCGCGGCCATTTGCCCTGGGACGTGGCCTCCGGCCCCTCCCCGGGCGCCGCCTTTTGGCCCCCGGGACCTGGCCTCCGGCGCCATCCCGGGCGCCGCCACTTGCCCAGGGACGTGGCCTTCAGGCCCTCTCCCCGGGCTCCGCCTTTTGGCCCCCGGGACCTGGCCTCCGACGCCATCCCGGGCGTCGCCATTTGCCCGGGGACGTGGCCTCCGGCCCCTCCCCGGGACCTGGCCTCCGGCGCCGTCCCGGGCGCCGCCATTTGCCCGGGGACGTGGCCTCCAGCCCCTCCCCGGGCGCCGCCTTTTGGCTCCCGGGACTTGGCCTCCGGCGTTGTCCCGGGCCTCGTCGCCCTTCTAAAGGTAAAGTCTCGAATTGTTTGTCACGTGCAAGTCACGCAAAGAGCGCCTCGGGAACTAGCGACCACCTGTCAAGCATCCAAGGCGTTTGACCGGGAGAAGGACGGTCCTACCCTTCAATCCGATGGTGGCTTCCGGGGTAGTTTAGGCTTTTTGCTTCTTTTTTGGGGCTATAAATAGCCCTTGTACCCCTCTGTTGTAAAGGATCAGATCACTTTTATTGGAATAGCTAAACTCACAGGCGTGCTCCGGAAGCCTCTCCCCCGGAGAGAGCCCCCCCAGCCGACTCCGGTCGGGAGCGCGTCGACAGGACTAGGGCCCCCACCGGGACCCGGACCTATATAAATCCTCGTATCATTTCTTGTGCTTGTCCGGCGGGGGAGGACCGGTCATCCGGTCAACCCGCGCTGTGTAATCTTCGCTAAGATCATTCTCAAAACCTGCCGGGGTATTCACAATACTACGACAGAAACTGTGACATGGTTGGCTAGAGGCCCAAAATTCACTGTAGGAACTTGGCAGGGGTACGACATCAATGGGTATTCATTTTACACAAGAGCTCAAGACGTCAAGAGTAGCATGCAATGTAGCGGAGTGTCACTGTTTGCTATTTCTGAGGATGCCAGTTCAGTAAGGGCGCTGAACTCATATTACGGTGCTATTGACGAAATATGGGAGCTCGATTACGGATTACTTATGATTCCCCTGTTTCGATGCCAATGGGTCGAAATCCCTCGAGGTGTTCAAGTTGACAGTTACGGGGTTACTCTCGTCGATCTTGGTAGAGTCGAACACCAAGACGATCCATTCATGCTTGCAAAGCAAGCCACACAGGTATTCTACATCGTTGACCCGGCCAATCCAAACTTGCATGTTGTCCTCCACAGCAAGAGACGTATTGTTGGGGTCGAAGATGTTGTCGACGAAGAGGAGTATAACCAATTCGATGAAATACCTCCATTTTTAGAGGACATTCAATCTATCCGTACTGAAGATATCGATGAAACAACGTATCTGCGAGATGATCACGAAGAAGGATTATGGGTTGAGAACCATTGATGATTAATTTCTATTTCAGGGATAAATGCCAAGCGAACAGCCCACAAGTTCTGCAGCAAGGTGAGGAACTTATCATTAATACATCAGGCAGTACATTTTTCTTTAGAACTTAATGATAAGCTAGTTCACAGCATTAATATATCTCAATTTTACTCCACAGCATGAGTTCTAACATGTACAGTACCTTTATCCTGTAAATACTTAATTCTTCCCTTCAAATAGCGCTTGCAAAAATCTCATCGCAGCCTCTTGCTTCTTCAAATTAAGCTCTCCAAAAATCAATTTTTCTGACGGTATTTTGTTATTTCTACCGATAGAAAAGGACATCCGCTACTTTAATGTGTCTCAGGCACTTCAAAAGTTTTGCTGCGAAAAGTTTACTTGTTCTATCGGTATTATTATATTGTACCGTTAGAATAAATTTGTTAGTCTCACGGTATTTGTTGTCTGACGGTTTTTTTCTGTTTGTACCGATAGAACAATACTCTGGCGCTTTGAATTCTCAACCGTGTCGCCATGCGTCGCCTTGGAAATTCTATAAGTACCTCGCCATGCGTCGCGGTATTTTTTTGTTTTTCTAATTCTCGAACGCTTCAACTCCTCATCTTCTCTTTCACAATGGCAACCTCCATGGGATCGTCAGCCACGCCCTCCCCGGTAAGAACTCTAAATCTCTTGGGTTTACCCCTGTATTGTTAATCCATGTTCACTACATCCTTGACCTGTTGCTTTGCATAGGGAATGAGAGCCGTGGAAGACACTGGCAAAGTGAAGGCCGAACTGAGGGCCCTCCAGGAGGAGCACAAGCTCCTTACAGACAAGCACACTCAGCTACGGCTTGACCTTGACGATCTCTTCCAGCATATTCAGCGCATGAAGACGGATGGTGACAATGCTAGGGCGAGGACGAGGCGTCTTCGCGAGGAGAAGAAAGCCGCGGATATGACCATCGCTGGCTGCGGTTTGACTATGAAGGATACCATAGCGAAGCTGAGGGAGGTCGCAGCCTTCTCGACGAGGTAGTAGTTGATCCTAGGGACAACTTGTCACTAGAGGAGTCCTGCGTCCTGGCTGCAAGTCAAACTGACTCTATTCTACATGCAGCCAGGGCTAAGACCACCCCTTGACCTAGCATTTTGGGTTTTAATTTTTTTTAAGTGATAAAACAACAATGAATGAACAATTTCTTTTGATGTCAATTTTCCAATTTTCCGGCTATTTTCCCACTTTCTTTATCATTCTGCAGCTTTCAAGCACGGTCTGTTTGATGTTAAATTGTGTTTACCTTTTCATTATCTGATGGTATTTTGTTGTTTTTACCGATAAAAAAATGGAACACAATACTATAATCTCAGGAACTTAATTAAAAAATTTTTCTGGGGAAAATTGGTCTCACGGGATTTTATTGTTTATACAGATAGAAAAAAGGAATCCACTAATTCAAATATTTTTTCGGGAAATTTACTTTTTCTATCGGTATTATTTTGTTGTTCCGATAAAAAAGGTCATACACTACTTTATTACTCGTACACGGCCCTTGAGTTTCCTTCCAGTCGAACAGTTCCAACTTAGAGCACTGCGTCTCTTCGAGAGCGAAGAAAACCACAACCTCCGCCGTGACCACTCACTTCCTCTCTCCCACACGACGATCGCCGGCTGGACACTGGTTCGCCACGGCCACCGGTTCTTATTTTCGTCCTTCACCGGCCGCCGCTGCGTTCTACACCGCATCTCCATCACCAGCACTGATCGCCGTAAATACCCTAATTTGTCGTTCTATTTCCAGCATCTTCCTTATTTGATCCTAGTGTTTTGTACGTACTAATTCTTCGAGTTTTGCAATTACACTAGGGTTCCCTATTGTGTTGGATTATGTACATTCCGCAGGCAATGTTGATTTAAATTAGGGTTGACATAATATGTTCCAGTGCTGTAATGAACCTATTTTGAGATTTTAACTTATCTATACTGCTGTATGTGTGATCAATTGTATGCAACTGCCATGTAATGCACATTATATGTTGGAGTTGTTCGTACACATATTCTATCGGTATCTCCTGTATTTGCTGATAGAAACAATTTGTCTGCTCTATCGGCAGCTCTCGTGTTCACCGATAGAAAATATTTCTGAACAACTACTAAAACTTTGGATCGGGAAGGACATGAGGCATGCAATGTACGTACTAGTTTGGTTGGGAATTTTTACTCACTTGGTATGAATATATGCCAATGTGGATGGGTCTTCGATGTATATGTTTCAAATGCATATCTCTTGGTTATCTTTTGCATTACCTGTATGCAAGTCATCAGGACTTCATCACATCTATTAGTTTGGGAAAAGTCATATATGAGGGTGCTATAGACCATATTATTCCTTTTTTGGTTGTGACCTACTTTCTGTGCTACTTCAATATCTTTATCTTCCATTAGCATTAGGTTTGTCAGATTATGCACAGTGGCACTTAGATGCTTGTGTGCATATTTACGTGTGAAATAATTGTCGTGGTATTGCTAATACCCCGGCAGGTTTTGTGAACGATCCTAGCGAAGATTACGCGGCGCGGGCTGACCGGATGACCAGTCCTCCCCCGCCGGACAAACACAAGAAATGACACGAGGATTTATACAGGTTCGGGTCCCGGTGGGGGCCCTAGTCCTGTCGGTGCGCTCCCGACCAGAGTCGGCTGGGGAGGCTCTCTCCGGGGGAGAGGCTTCCGGAGCACACCTGTGAGTTTGGCTATTCCAATAACAATGAATCACGTTCTTACAACTGAGGGGTACAAGGGCTATTTATAACCCCAAAAAGAAGCAAAAAACCTAAACTACCCCAGAAGCCACCGTCGGATTGAGGGGTAGGAACGTCCTTCTCCCGGTCAAACGTCTTGGATGCTTGACAGGTGGTCGCTGATTCCCGAGGCGCTCCTCGCGTGACCTGCACGTGATAAACAACTCGAGACTTTACCTTTAGAAGGGCGATGAGGCCCGGGACCAGCGCCGGAGGCCAGGTCCCGGGGGCCAAAGGGCGGCGGCGCCCGGGGAGGCACCGGAGGCCAGGTCCCTGGGCAAATGGCGGCGCCCGGGACCGGCGCCGGAGGCCAGGTCCCAGGGGCCAAAAGGCGGCGCCCGGGGAGGCACCGGGGGCCAGGTCCCCGGGCAAATGGCGGCGACCGGGACGGCGCCGAGGCCAGGACCTGGGGGCCAAAAGGCGGCACCCGGGGAGGCACCGGAGGCCAGGTCCCCGGGCAAATGGCGGCACCCGGGATGGCGCCGGAGGCCAGGTCCCGGGGGCCAAAAGGTGGCGCCCGGGGAGGCACCGGAGGCCAGGTCCCCGGGCAAATGGCGGCGCCCGGGACGGCGCCGGAGGCCAGGTCACGGGGGCCAAAAGGCGGCGCCCGGGGAGGCACTGGAGACCTCGTCCCCGGGCGAACGTGACGCAACTTACCTGGACTTAGCCTTACAGAGATTTCCCCCAACAGGAGCCCCCCATGCCCCCCGGGGATGATGCTCGAGTCCCCGGTGGGTATGGTACATGTTACCGGGAAAATCTCCGCACCAAGTGACCGGAGCCGTGACGCTTCGGTTTTCGTGCCCCGCGCTTAAGGCCGCGCTGCTTCGCCATAAATGCGCTCGCGGTTCGAACCGGCCCCTCGATTCGCACGCCATTCCCTTCGTTCCCGCGCACGGTTTGAACTTCAACGGTCCAGATTGCTCCGTGGGGTGCCACGTGGCGCCTATCTGGACCACGGCACGCCCCTATAAATAGGGCCTTGGGGGCCCGGGAACTTCATTCCAAACTTCTCATCCTTAGCACGTTTAGCTCTCCCGGTAGCTCTCTCCCGGTAACCCTCTCCCGGTAACTAGCTCTCGGTAGCAAGCGTCCGGAACTTCTTAGACGTAGCCTCCTGAAAAGTTAGCCTCCGGAAAAAACTAACCTGATGGCACCGAAGGGTCCAGCAAAGACGACCGAGGTGCCCCCAGAGGAGGTCGCTCCGGACTTCCTCTGGGCGTCCGAGTTCACGTCCGCGGACGCGGAGTCCTTGGTCGAGCGCGGAGTCGTGGAAGACGGGGACATCCGGGTCCCCGCGAAGAAAGATGGAGCCCCCCGCCCCAGGCTCGGAGAGGTCGTGGCCTTCGAGGCCTTCCTGGAGGTGGGGCTCCGGCTCCCGGTGCATCCCATGCTCCGGGAGTTTTTGAAGGAGTACGGGGTGGCGCTCAACCACCTCACCCCGAACGCCATCGTCCGGATGGGCCTCTTCATCTGGCTCTTCGAGACGGCGACTGGGAGGGAGCCCACCCTACGCGTCTTCCGGTACTTCTACGAACCGGCGGTGCGGAGCCACTCCGTCCGCTCGGCCCTCGAGGGCCTTGGCGTAAGCCTAGGCTCCGGGGGTGGCTCGGAGGTGCCCCCGTCCACACTCGCGGAGGCTGTGCGATTTCTTAACGCACAAGTCTCCGTGATCCCGGAGGCAGCGGATGCCCGGGCGCGAGGCCGGGCGATCCCCGTCGTCGCAGCCGCGGCCGGGATCATCGAGCACCGGGGAGTTGGCGCCCGGGCGATCGGGGGCCGCATCCCGCAGAGCTTCCCTGAGTTCTTCGAGCCCTCGCGCCGGGAGGTGGAGCAGCTCGCCGGGGGCTTCTACGACCGGATCATCCGGGTGAGGTTCCCGGCACTGGCACCTCCGGCCGCAGACGCCCCAGCCCTGGCACCGGTGGAAGCCCCCCGGGGGGAGGACGCCAATGAAAAAGTATGAGCCTCCCCCCGGGTCTTAGTTAGGACCTTTTCCTTTCTTAGGACTTTTGATCCCGGTAGCTTCTTAGAAGAAGCCCCGGACACTTGTAAAAAGATATTTTGAATGCAATAGAGTTAGAAAGATATTTTAAAGTCTTTGAATTGAATGCAATGTTACCAGGGTTCCCGGGAGGTTACTCCTGGGCGAAGGTCCGGGAGGGGCTCTCCGGGGGACGCCCAAGCAGCTTTAATATTGCTAAGCCTCATCTCCAGGGAGCGCGGCGGGGATGCCGTCCGGGAGCCCGTCCGGTTAAGGTGGCATCCGGAGTGGCACTTGGACAATTTTGACAATCATCGCGCCGAATTGTCCCCCCCCCCCCCCCGCGTCCGACGTTCCGGATGATACCTCCTCTTCGGATACTTCCACCGGCAGGATACGAGTTCTGGCCCGAAGATGTGCTCCGGGACGCTCGGCGCCGCATGCGCGCATTGTACCGGGACTTGGCCCGGGAGCTAGCGGAGAGCCTCCAGGAGTATTAGGCATAGGAGCCTTAGGATGTAGAGGATCCCCCGGGTTAGAGCCCGGGTTGTACCGTTTCCGAAACCCACCGGAGGGGGAAGATGTCCTTCGGGTTTGACAATCAATAAAGCTGTTTGCTTGCTTCTTCTTTCGTTGTCTTTTTATGTTTTTCTTCTTGGATGGTCTAGACGACTCCTTTTCACAAGAATGAGATAGGTTTGCTCGTGGGCGGTGCGGTCGACACCCAGGGGTTCCTTATCCCCCCGCCCACAGCGGGCCGGAGGATAGCTCCGCGCGCTGTGGGGGTAGCAAGGCCCCCAGGGTGGAAGTGACCTGTAGCATAGGAATTTTTCTAAGTTAGAAAATTTTAAAACGAGGTTTCCAAGGGAAAGACCTTCCGGGAGACAATCGTCCGGTCGCCGTGAGAACGAGGAGCCGGGAACAAGGCCTCGTGTGCAAGAAACATCCAAGAAAACCCGATGAGATTTCCGGAGACGAGGATCGTCCGGTCGCCGTGAGAACGGGGAGCCGGGAATAGGGTCTCCAAGGAAGAAATGTCCGAGAAATCCGTAACTTCTCCGGGAGACAATAGTCCGATCGCTGTGAGGACGGGGAGCCGGGAATAGGGTCTCCGGGAGGCAATCATCCGGTCGCCGTGAGAACGGGGAGCCGGGAATAAAGTCGCCGGGAGGCAATCATCCAGTCGCCGTGAGAACGGGGAGCCGGGAATAAGGTCGCCGGGGACCAAATATCCAAGAATGCCATTAGACGTCCCACTGGGGAGAGCGTCTACTCCCGGAGGAGGAAGAGATATCCAAGAAAGCCATTAGACGTCCCACTGGGGAGAGTGTCTACTCCCGGAGGAGGAAGTGCCCGATGATTGGTCTTGAGTGTTTGGGCGGGGGACTAGTCTCCCAAAGTGACTCGTTACCGCGGCCGCTGGGGACCGGGTTGCCGCTTACACCCTCAGTCCACAAGGGCTGATCGTAAGCCGCCCTACAGGAGGGACTTGCTGGGTCTGGGCCCACTTCCTCACGTGGAGGGCATCCTCGCGGGGAGGGCTTCCTCGTGGGGAGGGCATCCTCACGGGGAGGGTGTGGGACCCTCATTTGAGGAATCCGGTGGCAACCGCCCAGGTGGGTTGCACTCAGAAATGGCACATTGCAGCTCACAACAACAAGATGCATTATATAAAAATGCGAGTAATTAAAAGCAAGTGCTGATCACAAGGACCAACATTACAATAACTTAGCGCCAAAATGACGCATTTAGATGTTGATACAAATTAAGGAGTTTTCGACACAAAGGTCGGCACAAAATAAAACAACAGTAATAAACAAAAGGACTTCATCAGTGTTTTTCTTCTGCAGCAGCGGTGTTGTACGGGCCTTTTCCACATCTGACTCCACCTTGGTACATAACCCTCTAGCAAACTGGGTCTTCAGTTTCTTCTTCTTGTTCCACATTGGGTTCAAGACCGTAAGATTCAGGGTCGACGAATCCTTCTTCTAAATTTGTTTGTAAAAGCAAGGGTGAGCACATTGTCCACATGGTGCTCAACAAGTCCCAAATAAGAATGCAGTATATATAGATGAGGGGGAAATTTCTCAAGGAATAGCTCTTTGGCTTTATATATGTATATAGAATAGATTTTCGCACTTGGTTTTGAAGAAAAGATCTTTACTTTCGAAAGCGGTGCTTTTAAAACCCTAAGCTAGATTTTCAGAAGATGTTGTGTGTGGCGGTCTTTCATGAGTCACCATTTTATTCAGATTTTGTGAAAAACTTTCCAAAAGCTACTTGTGCTGCATCGACGTGAATAGAATCCACAGCGCGCAGACTCCATAACCTGGGAGCCCAGGGTATCCGATACTTTTTTAAACTTTGCAAAGGTGTACCACCTTAATCCACCGATCATTCGGCTTTCAAGTTGGTACCTCTCCATGCGACTTTCACGCATGTGACAAGGCCGAGATGACACAACAGTTTACAGTCCTAGTATTAACTATTCCCTGCCCAGTAAATAGACAGTCAAGTCTCAAGTACCGTTGTGGGTCCTCCCCACTGCCTTACTTCCTAGCCTGGGTCTATGTTCTCGCAAGACACATAGCCTCTCTTGATTACAGCCGCGCACGACTTAATCTGGCATAGGGCGTCTTCCTTCTTTCCACCTTTTCCTCTCATAATTTTTCTGAACTCACATCACTCAAGGCCTTCTGCAGCCCACCAGCTCTCGCAAGAGACTGGATCGACAACCATTGCAGGGAAAAGCTAATACTAAAGAAAGCTACTAAGTTGCGCCCGTCCCATAACCGGGCAAGTGGTTGGTACGTTTTTCATGCCGCATAGAAGCACAACACAAGGTTCTTGTCCTTATGAATCTCTAGTGAGGAGTCTTTCACATTCCCAGTGCACACATAGCACCATCCACTCAAACCATCCTCACTATCGATTCCAATCACATTTTCTTTCACAAAAGGGGTTTTGAATATACTTTTCTCATATGTGACCATTCAACATTTATCATATAATCTTGGGTATAGCATAGCCTAAGCATGATATTCTAGGGTGACAAGGGTGCATGGATATTCAATGTCAAAAGGGGCTTTATAGTTATTTAGGTCCTATCTAATCATTTCATTGAAACATAGCTCTTATTTGAATCTAAGGCATGCACATACTTGAAAACAGTTAACATACTTCATTTCAAAATATTAGGCTAGACATGATCAAGGGTTTGAGACTTGCCTTGTAGTGATGGGTCTAACTGCTCAGATGAATCCTCGAAGATCTCCTCTGTTCCTTCAACGTCTGGTTCCACGGCGGATACAAACAGCACATACACACTATATAAGCATACAAGCACTAGAAAATAATACGTAAATACATCATACATGCAGGGGTAAGGATTTGGACAAGGTCACTTGATATTGATCGAAGAGATGGGCTCAAAAGGACTTGAATGTCGAAGGGCTGACATTCGGCTCATGGCTTGACATATCCCTAAATTGGTTCTAGGTTTGTTTTCTGGAGATGTGGCAGTATAAAATATTGTAGAACATGGCTCAAAAGGCTTAGTGGACAAAGTGGCATTTCAATTGCTCAAATGTAACATGTCTGAATCATCCAATGCCACTGGTGGACATGCACTGACATAGTGCCAGACATGGCCAGAAACTAGGGCATTGCATAACTTTTGACTCAGGACTCCAATTGGTGCACAACTTTGTCTGGGGTTTAGGCCTTGATAACAGCTACAAAACTCTCAACAGGCTCAAGGGCAGAAAGTGGCCGGAAGGTGGCCAAATCTGGTGAGCAAACATGGTGGCCTGAATTACTGGACAGTAGTCTTGGCATGATCATAACTTTTGATCTAGGCCGATTCAGGGTTCAAGCCAGTGGAGTAAATTGCTCAGGGGGTTGAGGCCTAGCTAGATGACAAGGTTTCATCGGCTGGTTTGGCCGAAAAACGAACTACGGCAATCGGGGCCGAAGACGAAGGCACCGATTTGGGCGTTTTCGTTCCAGGGCGTTTGAACTCAATTCCATGCTCGGGAAGCATCTAGGGGTCATCACGAAGCTACGAGTGCACTCAATTTTGCCAGAGAATGGCTGGAGAAGCACGGCGGCGTTCTCCGGCGAACTGCCGAGGCTCGAACTTGGGGATTCGACGCTCGGGGCAAAATTGGCGATTCCAAACTTGCAGGCTTGTTCCTCCTAGCTCACTGATCATTATTCTCTACTGGCACGAGGATCAATTTGGCTTGAATCACTCGGCATTAGGGGAACAGGGGATTATGGCTTTTCCGATGATTGCCGGCGTTGAGGTTCGCCGGGGATCAATTAACGGCTATGGCACATACAAGGGGTTAAGGGGATCTTACTGGTGAAGTTGGTTTGGAGGGGGAAGCTGCGGGCGAAGCTGGCGCCGTGAGCTTCAGAAGTAGCTCGCCGGGGAAGAAGGCCTTCGCGGCGGCGCTAAGGAACTGGGTTGCTCTCTGGTGGTGGAGGCTAAGGCATACAACTGCGGGGTGGTGTGAAGAGATGCTGGGCGAGGGGGCTTTATATAGCCGCGGGGTTGAGCTCTCGGGAGTTGCAGCAATCGCCGGGAAGATACTCCCTGGCGCTGGAGCGGTCAGCGAGGCACATCGGGACACGGCGGGGCTCTGCCAGAGGCAGAGCATCGCGCGAAATCGGGGCTTCGTCAGGACGATGGGATAGCGAGCTTCGGCATGGGCGCAACGTGGCGGTAAAGTCCTGACAATGTCAGGCACGCGCGCGAATGGTGAACCACAGTCTCGGTCATCGCCACGGTGGCGTTTCCTTGGCGCGACGCGAGCACGTGCGGTACACGCTGGTTTCGACCGTTGGCGGCGGTGAAGGCTACGGTGGTTCACGGCAACGACAACAGCTGCGGTCGAAAGTCCTCGGGGTCGTGGTCGTGCACACGGCTCTGGTCGTGGTCAAAGAAAGGGCCAGGGGCTTCTTTGCAAGGTTTTGGACTGATTTGCGAAGGTTTGGACTAAACTGCGAGGATTTTGGTTTCGGGAACTTGGGCCTAAATGCAAATATGAAGATCCGGAGGGCTGATTTGAATTTTGACTTTGCAGATGAGTGCTACCAAAGTACTTGGACTAATCCAGCGGGAAAAATGGTAAGATCTGACGAGATCTTAGGGTTTCGACAAAAATCGAAAACAGGGTAAAATAGGGTAATTAGGGTTTGGCATTTTGCTGGGGCTGAAACTAAGGTTTCGGTTGAGATTCTTGAGTTCTTCCAGAAGGGAAAAATGTTCAGAAAAGTGAAAGAAAGATAATCACTTGATCAGATTTGCATTTGGAGATGATCTGGGACTTTTAGCCTTTTTGGGCTTTTTGAAAATTCTGAAAAGGACTAAACTGAAGCACTTTTGGACTGAAATGTGAAAATGATCTGGGAGATGAGGTTTAGCTGCCACCTTTTTAGGTTAAGGTAGTGGCATACCTAAGATCAAGATAGGGTTGAGACGTCAGGGATTCCAAAGAAGATACAGTGACTTGCAAGCAGAAAAGATAGCTGTGAGACCCCCATTTGAGGATCACCTTGGCAACCGCCCAGGTAGATTGCGCACAGAAAGGTACATCACAAGCTCACAACAACAGGATTCACTTTAAATAATAAAGCTGGTAGATAAAGTAAGTACAAGGTCACGAGGACCGCTATTACAATATCATAATGCCAAGGGTGGCACTAATTAAAGTTGATACAAAAGTAGAGAGTTTTTCAAAATCAAGAATCGGTATCGAAGTACCGAACACAGAGAGACAACACAAAAAGCAACCACAAGGGTCTTCAATTCCTTCTGCAGCGGCTCTGGAAGGGCTTCCTCCACATCAGACTCAACTTGGCTCATGACCCTCCTAGAAGCTCAAATCGTCTGGAAAGGCTCTTTCCTCTTCTTGGTGCTCAAGGCTAGGGAAAACGGAATTCTCAAATCCTTCTTCTGAATTTGTTTGCAAAGGCAAGGGTGAGCATGTTTTTACACAATGCTCAGCAAGTTTCGTTACAAAAATGTAGGTATATAGATGAGGAGTGATCAAGAAAAGGGGTTTTGGTTTTATATATATATATATGAATAGAGTAGATTTTCACTCTAAAATCATAAAGAAAGGCTTTTAGTTTCCAAGAGTAATACTTTAAAATCTTAATTTATACTTTAGAAATCGTTATGTGATGGTCTCCCATGAGTCATAATTTTTCTTAACCCATATTATGAAAACATTCCAAATCATTACTTGTGCTATAACCCATGGATAACATCCACTACGAAAAGACTCCTGAACCTGGGAGTACAGAGTATCTGATACTTCTTTTACACTTTGCAAAGGTGTACCTCTTTTTAAATCGACTGGTTCACTCGGCTTTCAAGTCGGTACAGCTCCATGTCACTTATACACATGTGACAAGGCCGAGATCACACAACGCTTTTGCAGTTCAGTATTAACAGTATCCCTGCCCGGTAAATAGACAGTTAAGTCTCAAGTACCGTTGTGGGTCTTCCCCACTGCCTTACTTCCTAGCCTCTGGTCTATGTTCCCGCAGGACACATAGCCTTGGTCTGTGTCCACGCAAGACATATGACCGTTCAAGATTACAACCGCTCACGACTTAATCAGGTCTAGGGCGCCTTCCTTCTTTCCACCTTTTCCTCTCATTATTTTTCTGAACAAACATCACTCATGGCCGAACTGTGGCCCACCAGTTTCCACGCGAGAAACCAGATCGACAAACCATGCAGGGAACTGCTAATACCAAAAAGCTACTAAGTTGTGCCTGTCCCATACCAGGCAAGTGATTGGTACGTTTACAATTCGCATAGAGACACAGCACAAGGTTCTCGTCCTTATGAACCAATAGTGAGGAGCATTCACATTCCCTGGTGCGCACCGCACCCTCTCCATACAATCCAATCCTCACTACTGATCCCTTTTATCAGTTTTCTTGACAAAACGGTTTTCATTATAACTTCTCATGTATTTGACCATTTCAAGTTTAATGTGGATATTCAGTATATGAGTCCTAGGGTGACAAAAGCATATATATGAAGGTTCAATAATGAAAGGGGTTTCATGATTCGTTAGGTAATATCTACTCATGTCATTCAAACATAACTTGTATCTCAAATAAGCATGCACAGTAAGAAACAGTGAATATACTTCATATGAAAATATTGGGTGAGACATGATCAAAGGAATGAGGCTTGCCTTGCACTGCTAGGTCTAATTACTCGGACGAATCTTCAAAGACTTCTTCCGCTCCTTCAGCTTCGGGCTCTGCGGCGGACACAAGCAATACAACACATACGCTACATAAGCATACATAAAATAGTTTCCATAGAAAATATTAAGTAAATAAGTCATGCATGCAGGGGAAAAGGTTAGGGCAAGGTCACAAGGGCTCTGGTCGAAGAAACGGCTAAAAAGGGTTTTCTGGAGAAGTGACAGAAGGAAAAGATGTAGAACACAACTCCAGGAATCTAGGGGACAAAGTGACATTTCCATTGCTCAACCAGAAGGGGTCAAACAAGGCTAATGCCAGTGGCTGACATGCACTGACATAGTGCAGACATTGCCAAAAACTAGGGCAAAGCTTAACCTTTGATCCAGGGCTCCAATTGATGCACAACTTTGTCTGGGAGGTAGGCCTTGATAACAGGAACAAGATACTCAACAGGAACAAGGGCTGAAAGTGGCCGGAGGGCGGCCAAATCCGGTGAGCAAACACGGTGGCGACACGGCACAGACATTGATCTGGACAAGAGCTTGACAAGGGCATAACTCACAATCTAGGCAGATCCAGATGTCGAGCTAGTGGAAGAAAATGCTCAGGGAGGTGAGGCAAAGCTAAGGGACAAAGTGGTGTCGGCTGAATCGGCCGGGAAGCAAATTCCGGTGAACTGTGCCGGAGAAGACGACTTTGAAATTGGGGATTTTTGATACAAGGCGAATGAGCTCAATTCCAAGCTTGAGGATGATCTCTAGGGCACAACAAGGCTACTGGACGAGTTAATTTTGCTGGAGGATGGCCGGAGAAGCTCGGCGATGAGGTCCAGCAAACTGATGAACTTCCAGATCGGGATTTCTTCGATTTAGGCACAATTGAAGATTTTGATTCCACAGGCTTGCTCTACTAAGCTCACTGATCCCTTTTCTCTACTAACACGAAGGCCAATTTGGGATGAATCGAACAGCATTGGGGAAACAGGGCAAATGGGCTTTTCCGATGATCGCCGGCGTTAGGGATCGCCGGGATGCAATTGGCTGCTATGACACAGAGAGGGAGAAGAGGGGAACTCACCGGTGGCTTCGGTTTAACGAATGGTGTAGCGAATTGGGCTGGCACCGTGAGCTCCAGAAATTGCTCGCCGGAGAAGAAAGGGAACTCGGCGGCAGTGAGAAATTGGTCGGTTTTGTTGCTGGGAACTAAAGCAATACACTGAGGGTTATTTATAGGCGCTGAAGCAATCCTCTGGTCAACAAATTGGGGAACAGCGGCGACGAATTTGACCGCGAAGCGACCGGGCACAGCGGGGACTTGTGCCGGCGATGATGGCGAGGCACTGGCGTGCAGCGGTGCAGGCTTTTGGCAGTGGATGGCACAGGCGCAAGCGGCGAGGGAACGGTGAAGTGAAAGCTCCATCGACGCGTGGCCGAGACGTGTCGAATTGACGTTACCAGAAGCTTCACCTCACCTCCCTACTGCTCGCACCGCGAGCAATTGAGCTTCAAGGCTGTGTATCGATTTCGCCCAATTTAGCCCTTCTTCTCCGGCCGCGGCATTGAAATTCTCGCCGGCGTCGCCTCAGGCCAATTCCCCTAAGCTCCACCATCTACAGCAACTTAGAAACTCACCCGTGGCATCAATTTTGAGTTTAAATCACCCCAGTGCCTTGTCACTGTTGAAGCCGTCTCCTTCTCCAGCGCAGTTCGTCGCCGTTCGCTGTTGTGCAATCTCCAGCCAATTCCAGTGCATCAAATAGTGTCTTTTGGCCCTAGCTAGCTCCAGCAACGCCAGGTTTCAGCAGCGCAGCACCAGATTGCAACTTAGGTGTCTTACCCTTCACTGCCGTGCCACCAGCGTATCATCCGGTCGCCGCCGGCCACCGCCGTCGATGCCACCTTGTCTAGCATCTTCGCCTTGATCTCCTGAATGCTTTCCTCTACTAGCTCGATCCCTGAATCTGCACAGAATTGCCAGTTGTTGCTATGCCAAGATCTTGTCCAGTGGCTTCACTGTGCCGTGTCGCCACCGTAGTTCATCATCGCCGTTCATCGCCGTCCGGCCACCTTAGTTCCTAAAACCACCACCAACAAGTTCCTGTTATCTTCGCCTACCTCCCAGACATAATTGGCGAAGCAATCAAACCCTGAATCAGACAAAGCATCAAAGCCGTAATTTTGACAATGCATTGACATCCAGTTCACTGTGTCCAGGGGTGTCTTTGCAAAATCCTTGACCTCTAGACCTTTTCTGTGAAAACCACCTTGTCAAATAGCTACCTCATAGCATTATGCACCCAATGCTTGAAACAGAACATATTTTGCCTACTGAGAATCTCCAGAACCATGCCAATGCCAATCCTCGACAATGTCGACTTGTGTCATCTCAATGTCAGCCAGTGGCATTAGCCCAATTTGACTACTTCTGGTTATGAAAACTGAAAACAACTTTGTCTACCAAGTTTATAGGACCATGCTCTACATTTCCTTCAACTATCACATCTTGAGATAAGTCCTTTAGCTTTCTCTAAAGCTATGTCAGGCCGTGAACCGAATGTCGATCCGTTGACATTCGCTGTTTTTGAGTAAACCAGCCGCGGACTTGATGTCCATATTGCAGCCTTGAAGCCCTAATAATTTCTAACACCATCCTTAGCTCAGATTCTATAAATTCCAGGTTTTGACCCAGATCAGCTTGCAATCTCAGTCCGTTTCATCATCACCAAGATCTTTTCTCTTAAAACCATGTTGCATATAGATTTTAAAGTATTTAAAATAGTTTGTGATCTTTGTGTGCTTGTTTGATTGGAGAGTAGATCAAGAGCCCGAGTACAAAGACTTCATCGCAGACTCAACATTGACTGCTGTTTCTTATGACGCGGAAGGCAAGTCATAGTCTTGATCATCTTGAACCTATATTTTATAAGTTGCTATGATATGACCTTGAATATAAGTAATATTGCATGTGAAAGAATGAGAATGCTTGAATTATGAATTGGCAGTACTAGACTGGATGCCTGTGAAATGTGAAAAGATCAAATAGTGAACCATGAACTATTATATATGTATTTATATATATTCATGAAATAAAACCTCTAACCGTGACCAGAATTTTGGTATGAAATGGTGGTAGCACTGGAGGTAATTAACTGCAAAGGATGTGCAGGCACTGAAGGTGCATGATTGTGGATGGTCTGGTCACTGGCATATAAGGACTAGAACCTTGTGTTGTGCGTCTAGTGGAATGAAACACGTGCTAACCGCAAGCCTGGTATGGGACAGGCCTGAACAAGTACTTATGCAGATCGCACATGAAACCCCTGCATGAGATGGAAAACAATACACTAATTTCACGGAGTGCGGCTCCTCCACGTATCATTGAATATAATCATGCACGTTGACCCAGTAATGGGAAGAGACTTAGGGGTGGGGGTAATACCCGCCACAACTGTGGTTCGCGAGAGATCCACAGGGTCAGGGGTGGATTCTGAGTGAAACATGACAAAAGTTCTTGTTATCTCCACCTTGCCACTCACAGTATGAAGTGAGCCAGGGGTCCAATCATTTTTATAGTAAGGGCATGAAAGTGGAATATCTTGCGGGTAAATTGGTACCTCTCTGCAGAGTTAAAAACATATTTGAATACTCCGAGCTCCCGGGTTTATAGGAGTCTGCTGCGGTGGATTAAACCCACGGGGTGTGGCACAAGTATGTTTTCTAAATAAAATTTGATAAGTCAAGATTACCCAAATGACATGTGTTGTCATGATAAGGGGTGCTGCCGTGGGCTGTCGTGTGTCGATATGTCGCGGTAGTGCTATAATTTAGTGAACATGAATAGCGATGCTATGTTATGAAAAGTGCTGCCATGAGATGAGATGAGATATGAAAGAAAAGATTATTTTACAAACATCCATAATTCTTGACTAGTGTAGGTTCATAACAACACTACTATATGTATCTACTCTTACCTATGACTTGCTGAGTACGTAAGTATTCACCCTTGCAACCTACAAATCAGTAGATGGAGTATTCCATGTTCGAGATGAAGGCGTGGAGAACTTTGTGGATCTAGAAGGAGGAGAGTCAGTTCCATCAAAGTCCTGGTGTGTGTTGTTCTGCCGTCAACTTCTCACTATGGGAGGGTCACCTATCTTCTGCTGTGTAGTTGTTATTTTGCTAAACCATGTATGCCGCGAAGGTATTGTAATCTCTTTATATAATATTAAGGCCAGCAGGCTACACTGCTTAAATATTTTGTAAGTTTCTGCTGCAATGTGAATATACTCCTATGCTTGACTTATCCTGGGAAGTCAAAGGTTTGCATATATGAGACTAACTGCAGCAAGCTAGGTCTCCACAGGAGTAGTCGTAGTCCCAGTTTGGGGGCGCGACACTTTCTCAGTCTGTTTTTTCTTTAGAATTGAGTTTTTGTTGTCTTATTCTGTTTGTTATTCTTTCCACAAACCTATCTATTTCTGATGTTGAAATAAGGACAAATTTTCTTTTGAAATCTTATAATCCGGTTGAACAAGGCGATATCAATGTGCCAAGGCAGCAGAGCTTGCTCGGCAACACCAACAAGTTTGGGCAAACGCGTCGAAAGGTATTACTCTTTCGAAAAGCCTATGCATATTTGATTTTGAATGATAATTTACCAAAGGAATTCATTTTGGATTTGTGTAGTTGTTCACGCATCCATCAGCCTAAAAAAGGATAACTGGCGACGATGTGGAACCCTCTGGTGATTCTTCATCAAAGAAGCCGCAGAAGGCTCCCTCTGCGACCAAGACTTTGGATAGGGCGAGAGATTTGCAAATAAATCCCATCTCCCCTCCCACGACCTTAGCAGCGAAGACTGCGACCTCTGCCTCGATGGGGTTCCTGCAGTAGCATCGGCAACCGCAGCCATAGAAATTCTTGCGACCAGGGCAACAGCGAGCCGACAAAAGCAGGTCGTGACTGCAACAACAACTATCCCCGACGTCGCGACTAAGAGGATTGTCGCGGTAATGTTTTTAGCTTCTCTAACTTTACCTTGTACGATTATGAATCAACTTAAGGTCGTGCAGGGAGAGGGAAGAAATGTGGAGGAGGAGGAAGATGCCTCCTTGTTTTTGTTGAGGAAGAGGACAAGAACTTCTTCTGATGATTTTGAACCAGAGGTATTATCCACGCTCTTATCTCCCAAGGGTGTGGCCTCGAGTTCCCACAATTTTATGGGACTTAGTATTAGGTAAATATTTGCCTCTTCTCTAACTAAGTTATAATATATTTAGTTAGGAATAATTTATAATGTCTGTAAGTATAGGGCCCCTTTGTCTACTACATTGCCTATTCCATCAACTAAAGCTAAAGTAGTGGAGGCTATAGATGAAGCAACGAAAAGGACAGTAGCTGTAGATGAAGTTGTTAGTTCACAAGTCACCGAAGAAGAACCTAAGGCCATCATTGACGACGTGGTTAAATATATTCAATCAAATGAACCCGTCAATGATGGAGAAACTGAAGTCACTGTTGAGGCTTCGACCATGGGGATGGATGAACAAGCAAGTACCTCTGCTCCTCCTCTGGTTGAGGAAACTGTGCCTCCCTCCTATTTGGGAGAACAAGGAGAGGAGATAACAAAAGAAATGGTAATTCAAACTACCCAGATCCAACGCCCTTCTCAAGATTTGAATCCTCAACTGGCGCCTCACAACTTGGCTTCCTCTAGCCAAGCGGCTGGATTTAAGGACCTTTCTGAAAGGTTTCTTCACGAATTCTTGGAGGTAAGTAAAAATCTTTACCTTAAAGTTTCATTTTATTTCCTTAGGAGCTCATTCCTAATATTTTTTGTTTTATGCAAAATACAGCTCGCGTATCAAGCACATCTGGTCTGCTAGTGGAGCAACTGAAGGTCACACAGACCAATAGCCATTTAAAGCAGTAAGTATCCTGCTTTTAATCTTAGTCTTTTTGAGACTGTAATAATATCCATTTTCACAGGGTCAAAATTGCTCTGAAAAGAGAGATGGTTGAAGCCCAGAAGATGAATGATGAAAAACTTGCCAAAATTCTGGCGCTTGAAGCCGAATTAAAGGAGGCTAAAGAAAAAGCAGCGACCTTCAAGCAAGCATCATAATTATACAATTCACTTCAAGAAAAATCTAAACGTCTCTTGGTGCTTTGCGAAAAGCAACAACACAAGATGACAAGTAAGTTTACTTTTGGCAAAAGTTTACATTACCTTTGTAAATTTCATGAATTCAATTGAACTCATTTCTTCTTCTTTTCAGTTCAAGAAGAGCAGATCAAAACTGGCTGAAGAGAAAGATCACCTCGAGTAGAAGTTTATCCAAAGAGGAGTTGATATTGATATGCTCCAAATTTTTGTTGAGCGTCATAAGGCAGCCAGTGAGAAGGCCAAGGATACTGCTAAGATTGCTCACAACGAAAAGAATGATTTAGAAGCAACTGTCAAGAGTTATAACAGTATCGAGCTAGATACTTTCAAGAAATTAAGGATGGCCGCGATCTTTCTAGAGGCATATATCATTGATCCTAAGAAGGATAACTTAAGTCTTAGTGAGTCTTGCAAATTGGTTGCTACTCAAGCTGATTTGCAGGATTTAAGATAAATTATGGCTTGAATGCTCTGAAACATATAAGTTTTTTACGCATTAAAAAAATGACTCAAAAAGAAGTGCCTTAGCTATATGCAATCATAAGGTGGCAAGGATAAACATCTTAATATAAATGCCTAAGCTTTTTGCTATCTGACAGCCACTCAAATTATCTGAAACATGCTAGTAAGTCCCTTATGCGTTAAGAAACGGCTTATAAAGAGATGTCTTAACTAGATGTGACCATGAGATCGGCCAGCAAATCTACTTAAATATCATAATAAAGTGCTTATTGTGACCAACCCCCAGGCATGGCCCAAGAAAATAGTAAGGACGAAAATGGGAATGTAACCATAACATAGAGTGAAAAAAGTACTTTATTGATTGTAAAAATTTACAATGGAAATGGATAAACTTAGACATAAAATTTTCACAACTGGTCTATGTTCCAAGTATTAGATAAAATTCTTCCATCTTCCATAGCTAAGCGAGCTGATCTAGGTCGTGGTATTGAGACCACAATGCAAGGACCTTCCCATTGAGGGGACAATTTGTAGCGACCAGACTGGTTTTGAATTGTTCTCAAAACTAAGTCTCCTACATGTAGGCTACGTGGTCGCACTCTCTTACTGTGATATTTACACAAAACATGTAAATATGTTGTGGACCAAATCAATGCTTGATCACGTTTTGCAAGAAGAGTGATTCATCTTCACGTGTTTCAATTTGATTTATGATATTTAAGTTATTTTCTCTAATAGAGCCGATTTGAATTTCAATGGGCAACATGGCTTCTGCACCGTAAACTAGTTGGAAAGGCGTTTCTCTTGTAGCCCTACTGGATGTAGTGCAAAGTGCCCATAGAATGGAGTAGAGTTCTTCTACCCAAGCCCCTAAGTGCAATTTAAGGTTGTCGAAAACACGTTTCTTAACCCCTTGTATAATCTGTCCATTAACACGTTCTACTGCACCATCGCTTTGTGGATGAGCAACGGATGCGAAACAAATTTTGGTCTCAATATGGTCACAATAGTCTAGAAAAAGACCACCAACAAATTGGGATCTGTTATCAGTAATGAAACGACTTGGAGCACCAAACCTTGGTACTATGTGTAACACCCTGGGTTTGGGGTGAAAATTCTTTTGCATAAAAAGTCATGCATGCATATGTCTCTTCTAGATCAGCCAAATCAGGCCCAACTTTATTCTATTCTAAGCCCAAAATCTTAAAATTTATCTTGTAGACCCAAATCAAGATTTGACTTTTTAGATTTGATCTACTATCTATCCTGAGTATAAAAGCCTTCAGAACCCTGATTCAATTCCATCTCTAACTTCTAGATTTATCAGCTCCTTTCTATTTTCGAAAACAGAAATATATTATATTACCCCAAATACTCTAAGTTTCATAAATTCAGATTTAGTCAAAATCTTGGCCAAGTTCAAACCAAATTATATCAAGATTATGATCAAGGGTATGCCAATACCTTAATCCAAAAAGTTGACAGCCAGATTTCATCATCTAGACCTTTATCACAAATCAGTCCAAATTGCATCACAAGTTAGTCCTTTTCCAGATTTTCTAGAAACCTGAAAAGGCTAAAAGCCACAAATCATCTCCAAATCCAAATCTAATTCAGGGAACACCTCCCAAATTCCATTTAACACAAAATCTTCTTATATGAGTATCTCAAAATCAAATCCTAAATCCCAGAATTTCAGCATTTGACAAAATCCAGATTTCAGATACCCTAATTTACCCTATTATCAATTTCACTCAAAAACCATTCAAATGTTTCAAATTTTATCTTCTATCTATGCCAAATTATCTGTTGAATTAAGTTTGCCAAATCAGTAAAATCAAATTCAACCCTAACCATCCAAATCTCCAGATTTACAAATCAGCCCAAAGCCAAGAATCAGAAATTGCAAATCAGTCCAGATTCGACCAGAGCAGCAGCTGTGTTTTCGACCGCAGCCTCGCCGTGCTTGTGCGCCGTGTTTGCTCGCCGCCGGCCAAGCCTCGCCTGCACCTGTGTCGTGCTCACTTCTGTTTGCATGAGCACACGTGTCTGCGCCTCAGCCGTCGTCGTGGCAGCATCGACGACTAGAACCTGCTCCCGTGCTCGACCAGCAGCAATAGCAGCAACTTTTGTCAGTAATTCCATGCCACGTCGTCTTGCCATGCTAGCCATTGTTGCCACCGCTTGAACCGGCCAGCGTCAAGTTCCAACACGCCCCGACCGCTGCTGGCAAAGCTGTTGCACCGCCTGCGCGCCGTCGCATCACCGCTCACCGTTGTCGCGCCTACGTTGGGCCAGTCAAGTCCCCGGCGCCAATTCCCTTGCTGTTCCCTCCTCGCCAGCTTCGCCCTGGCCTATTTAAGCAACCCAACACCCTGTATCATCTCCACTTCACCAGAATTTGATTAAGTCCCAAATTTCTTCGCCTTCGTCTTCTTCTCCGGCGAGCTCAGCACGGAGGCTCACAGTGCCAGCTTCAACCACTGCACCACTTGCCAAATTAACACCACCAGTGAGTATCTCTCATCTCCCTTATCGTGTGATAGCATCCAATTGAGCTCCGGTGACCTCTAACGCCGGCGATCACTGGAATCCTCTAATTCCCTGTTCCAGCAATGCCATCTAAATTAGCCTGAATTTGCTTTCGTGATAATAGAACAAAATGATCAGTGAACTAATCTTAGCATGCTTGTAAACTCAAATTTTGAATTCCAACACTAATCGAAGCTTTCCCCAAATTCTAGAGCCACCAGTAACTGGCTCATGTCGCCAGGCCACACCGGCGATCCTCCAGCCAAATTGACCATGCCAGTAGCTTTCTCACACCTCCCTTCCACTCTCACATCAAGGAATCGACCTATAAACCTGTGTAGCAAAAACGCCCAAATGCAGTGTCGTCTTCTCCGGTGCCGTTCATCGGAATCTGTTTCTGGCCACCGCCGTCGAATCCACCTTGTCTAGTATCTTCGCCTTGATCTCCTGAGCACTTTTCTCTTCTAGCCCGACCTCTGAAACTACCAGATCACAAGATATAGCTATGCCAAAGATTCTGTCTAGTGCTATTGTCTTGCCGTGTCGCCACCGTCTTTCCTCACCGCCGTTCATCGCCGTTCTGCCGTCTTAGTTCTTGAAACCATCACCATTGTGTTCCTATCATCTTCGCCTACCTCCTAGACATAATTGGAGAAGCCAGCAAGTCCTAAATCGATAAAAACATCAAAGCCCTACTTTTTGTCACTACCAGGACACCCAGTTCACTGTGTCCAGGGACCTTTTTGCAAATCCCTGAACTCCTGGACCTTTCTGTGAAAACCCACTTTGTCAAATAGCTGCCGTATGTCCTTGTGCACCTAATGCCTTGATCCAAACCTGTTTTGTCCACTGAAAACCCTCACAACCATGCCAATGCCATTCTTTGACAATGTCAGCCCTTGTCAGTCTATGCCAGCCAGTGGCATTGGGCCTGTTCAACCACTTCTGGTTGTGCAATTTAGAAACCACTTTGTCCACTAAATTTGTAGAGTTGTGATCTACATTTTCTTCTATTGTCACAACTTGAGATAAGCTCTCTAGCTTTCCTTGAAGCTATGTCAGAGCCTTGAACCGAATGTCAATCGGCTGACATTCGCTGTTTTTGAACAAACCAGCCGGGAGCTTGATATCCTTATTGCAACCTTGAAACCCTAAGAGCATCTAACACCTATTCTTAACCCAGATTCCTTGAAACCCTAGAATCTCGACTCAGTTCAGCTTGCAATCCCAATCATCTTCAGTATCGTTCAGTTATTCTCCTAAGCATATCTGCATATAGATCATAAAACATTTTAATATAGTTAGTAATTATTGTATGCTTGTTTGTCGCCGAGCAGATCCAGAAGCTGAGTTCACGGACTTCACTGTTGACCCGACATCAACTGCTGATTTTTATGACACGAAAGGCAAGTCATATTCTTGAACATCTTGAACCTATATTTTAAGAGTTACTATAACATAACCTTGAATATAAGTAATATTGCATGTGAAAGAATGGTTGAATTATGAATTGGCAGTATAAAACTGGATGCCTATGAAATATGAATTGATCAAGTAATGAGCAAGCCATGAATTAATATATATGTATTTATTTATATTCATGAAATAAAACCCCTAGCCGTGACCAGAATTTTGGTATGAAATGGTGGTAGCACTGGAGGTGCTTAACTGCAAAGGATGAGCAGGCACTAAAGGTGAATGATTGTGGATGGTCTGGTCACTGGCATATAAGGACTAGAACCTTGTGTTGTGCGTCTAGTGGCATGAAACACGTACTAACTGCAAGCCTGGTATGGGACAGGCCTGAACAAGTACTTCTGCGGATCGCACATGAAACTCCTGCATGAGATGTAAAGTGATGCACGATTTACACGGAGTGCGGCTCCTACACATATCACTGAATGTGATCATGCACGCTGACCCAATAATGGGAAGATGCAATAGGGGTGGTAGGTACTACCTTCCACAACTGTGGTTCACGAGTGATCCACAAGGTCAGGGGTGAAATGTGAGTAAAACATAACAAATGTTCTTGTTATCTCCACCTTGCCACTCACAGTATGCAGTGAGGAAGGGTCTAATCATATTGATAGGATGGGCATGAAAGTGGAATATCTTGCGGGTAAATTGGTACCTCTCTGCAGAGTTAAAAACGTATTCGAATACTCCGAGCTCCTGGGTTTATAGGAGTCTGCTGCGGTGGATTAAATCCATGGGGTGTGGCACAAGTATGTTTTCTAAATAAAATTTGATAAGGCAAGATTACCCAAATGACATGTGTTGTCATGATAAGGGGTGCTGCCATGGACTGTCCTGTGTCGACGTGTCGTGGTAGTACTATAAATAGTGGAACATGAATAATGATGCTATGCTATGAAAAATGCTGCCATGAATTGTGACATAAAGGAAAAGACTATTTTACAAACATCCACACTTCTTTACTAGCATAAGTTCATATCATCCCTAGGATATGTATCTACTCTTACCTATGACTTGCTGAGTACGTAAGTACTCACCCTTGCAACCTACAAATCAGTAGATGGAGCGTTCCATAATCGAAATGAAGGTGTGGAGAACTTTGTGGATCCAGAAGGAAGAGAGCCAGTTCCGCCAGAGCCCTGATGTGTGTTCTTCTGCCGTCAACTTCTCATTGTGGGGGGGGTTCACCTATCTTCTGCTGTGTAGTTCTTATTTTGCTAGACCTTGTATGCCGCGAAGGCATTGTAATCTACTTATGTTGTATTAAGGCCAGCAGGCCACACTGCTTAAATATTTTGTAAGTTTTTCTGTTGTAATGTGAATATACTCCTGTGCTTGACATAGCCTGGGAAGTCAATGGTATGCATGTATGGGACCAGCTACAGCGAGCTAGGTCTCCACGAGAGTAGTCGTAGTCCCCAGGTCGGGGCACGACACTATGTTTGTTGGGGGAATGCCTAGTGATTCTCAAAACTAGACGCCTCCCATGGCAAGTCCCAGAGGTCTCTCGGGGAAAACCCCGGGCGCCTCCCATGGAAAGTCATGAAGGCCTCTCGGGGAAACCCCAGGACGCCTCCCGTGGAATGCTACGGAGGCCTCTTGGAGAAAACCCCAAATGCCTCCTATGGGAAGGCCCGGACGCCTCCTGTGGAAAGTTATAGTGGCCTCTTAGGGAAAAGCCCCAAATGCCTCCCGTGGGAAAGCCCGGATGCCTCTCGGGGAGAACCCCGGACACCTCCCGTGGAAGGCCAAGGAGGCCCCTCTGGGAAGACCCCAGACGTCTCCCGTGGGAAATCCCGGAGTCCTCTCGGGGAAAACCACAGAAGCCTCCCATGGAAAGCCCCAGATGCCTCCCGTGGAATACCACGAAGACCCCTCGGGGAAGATCCCGGACGTCTCCCATGGGAAGTCCCGGAGGCCTCTCGAGGAAAACCCCGGACGCCTCCCGTGGAAAGTCATGGAGGCCACTAAGGGAAAACCCCGGATGCCTCCCGTGGGAAGGCCCAGACGCCTCCCGTGGAAAATCACGGAGACCCCTCGGGGAAAAACCCCGAATGCCTCCCATGGAAAGTCATGAAGGCCTCCCGGGAGAAGCCACGAACATCTCTCGAAGAAAGCCACAGACGGGTGATGTCCAGAGTGCCTCAGGAACTAGCGGTGACACTTGTCAAGCATCCAAGCCTCTCGCCCGGTGAAAGGACAGCGGTGCCCCTCGATCCAGCAGTCACAGCTAGGGCCTTTTAGTCATTTTTCATCTTTTGGGGCTTGTATATACCCCCTTGTATCTCATTTGTAACGAGGACTCAATTCATTTCACACTCAAAGCAACAGGCATCCCTCGGAGACCTCTCTCCCCGAGAGAGAACCTCCCCAGTAGACTCGCGTCCGGGGGGTGCCAACAGGACTAGGGACCCCACAGGAACCCGAACATGTATAAACTTTCCGTGTCAATCTCTGAGCTTGTTCGACGGGAGGTGACCAGTCCCACGGTCAGCTCGTGTCACTGCACAGATGTTACGCACGTTCGAGAAACCTGCTGGGGTATTTTTTATACCACGACAATTGGCGCCGTCCGTGGGGATGCGTGACAAATTGCCATGTCTCCCCAAAGAACAAGGGCTCGCACTCTCCCTTTGTCAGGTGACACTGGTCCTAGCGACCTGGCGCTGCTTCCGCAAGATGCTGTTGTCACGGTACCACCATCCGGGGAAACCCGGACTAAGGTACTCCCTTTTCCTCCCCCTGTATCCTGGGGAGATACCCCCATGCCGAGCCCGATAACTGCGACCACACTGGAGGGGACTAGCACCCCCCAGGCGGCAGCCCCGGTTCCCGGAGACCCACTGCTCGGGGCTTTGGTCAAGGGCCAACTCTGTGCCCAGCGCACCTTGGAGGAACTGTTGCGCTTGTTAGTGCAGCCCCCGGCTCTTGTTTATTTGCCCCCGTTCCCTTTCATGGGGGCACCACCTCCGATCTTAATGGGGCTCCCGGCTGCCTTCCCCGCCTAGGGAATGTTTCCCGTGCCGGGGGGCTCGCCCAAGCCTAGAATCTTCCCTCTTCCGAGAGGTTTCCCCGCATCGGTTTCACCTGTGCTAGTGGTCGCTGTTGTAACAGGAACTCTCCCCGTACCAACCCCCGTCGTCGCCCGGAACACATGTTCACCACCGGGCCCAGCTTGTGCGCCGGTGGCATCCTCTAGGTCGACAGTCGACACGCACTAGCTCCCCCCCCCAAGGACCGTCCCCAAGGGCTCCCTCGGAGGACCAGACCCATTTCAACCAAGAGGAGGTAGAGCGCATGCGTACTACAAAACCCGGGAAGACTCCCTCCCGTTGCCGATCAGAGCCACAACTGCAGCAAGCTCCACACCTGACCCACGGTCGTGAGGAGCCACGATCCCGGGCAGATCAGGAAAAGAGGCCTGCTGAAGAGGCCACTGTCACCTCTGGGGGGTATCCCTAGATTCAAGAGGTCAGTTCGACTAACCCTGAGGTGAAAAGGTGGTATTGCCGGGCGGGTGGTCCGCTGGGCCCTCTTCCTGACTCCGACAACGAGTGCGTTTCCCTTGCCAAAGGGGACGACAACCTGGGGTTTCCCTGGGAGGTTGAGGGAGCGAACCAGCCGTTGTGCTACTGCCTCCAGTGCATCCAGTAGCCATGACTGTACCGTCCACTGCACATCGAGCATTACAACAATGAGGCTGATCCTTATGAATTTGTGCAGGTGTACTCTACGGCCATCTCGGCAGTTGGGGGGATGAGATGGTGCAATGCAACGTTTTTCCCCTCTATCTCTCCGAGATCGCCCGGTCATGGTTTTATAACCTGAAGGGGGATCCATCAAGTCCTTTGCACAACTCAAGCGTGAGTTCTACGCGAACTTCCAGGGGAGTGACATACACCCCCTGGACTCGTCACAGCTCTACACCATCAGGCAAAAGATGGGAGAAACAATCTGGAGCTTTTTCAAGCGCTTCGCTCAAGTAAAAAGCAAGGTGGCCCACGTCCCTAACTCTACGGTATCAAGGAGTGCAAGAGTGGGATCCTTCCTGGGGAGCTCCACTAGAGGCTTTCCCAGAGTTGCCCCACCTCTGCAGACGAGCTCTTCAACGTGCTCGAGAAGTACGCCTGGGCCAAGGAGGAGGACCTCTAGAAAAAAACCAGGGAGTGCCTGCCTCAGCTGAGCAGGAGGCCAAAGACCCCTCCTACAAGCGCCCCAAGAGGGGCAACCACAGTGAGCCACGTCCTCGGGACACCATTATCCTCTAGGGCGGAGGTGGCTCACACGAAGGCAACAAGGGCAATCGCTCTAAGCCAAAAGGAAATGGGGGGCCAATCCTCCTATGGCTGGGAGGGCCCAACGTCCAATGACAAGGAGGGCACGGCCAACCTGTGGTGTGCCTTCCATAAGTCTACTACCCATGCCACCCGAGAATGCAACCCACTCTTGCAACACTTTGCCGCCTTCTTCGACTGACATGGGCAGGGGGATGGAGGGATTACCTCCTTGCCCCCTCTGTCGGCCCGGGTGGCCCTCCCTACTCCCTCCGGGGAGCAAAAGCAGACACAAGAGGGAGACCCAACTGAGGAGCTCCCCTTCTAGACCTCACAGAGACGCGTGAGCGTCATTATGGGAGGATCCGCCACCGGCGAGACTCCAAGCACCAGCGCAAGGAGATGTGTGGGAAGTAAAGGTCGTGGGGGTCCTGAACGCATCCCGGCCACCAAAGTGGTTAGACATCCCCCTCACCTTCATGGCGGAAGACGCGCGGGGAGTTCGCTTCCCCCATGATGACGCGCTCATTGTCTCCACCACTGTGTTCAACTGCCAATTGGCCCGCATCCTTGTTGAAAGCGGAAGCGCCCAGACGTCCTGTACTTGAAAGTGTTCAGGGAAATGTAGGTGGACGAGAAGCTGCTGCAACCCACAGCCGGGCCTCTACAAGGTTTCGTCCCTGGGAAGACCATCTACCCCGTGGGGAAGGTCAACCTCCCCATGACATTCGATGCCCTGGACAACTACCGAACGGAGATGGTCTGGTTCTTTGTGGTAGACCTCCCCTCCTCTTACAACACAATCATGGGGATGACCACGATCAACCGTCTGGGCATGGCAGTCCACCAATCCTACCTTTGAATGAAGATCCCTGTGCCTCGCGGCGTGATCACCGCCCGGGGCGACTAGAATGCGGCCCGCACACTTTACGAGCACACCGACGCCATGACCACAGGCGTCAACTTGATCAAGGTCCCGGGGGAGGGAATCTCCTCCCCAGCCCTTGACGCCCTGATCGCCACTCTTGGGAAGTCTCTTCCAAAGCCGCGCTCGGGGAGGGGACCTCCGTGAGATCTGGCTGTTCCTAGAAAACAGGGAGAAAATTGTCAAAGTCGGGGCAGATCTTCCCAGGGAGCACGCGGAATGACTCACGGACTTTCTCCATGAAAACTCTGACATTTTCGCATGGAAGCCTGCATGTATGAAGGGTGTTTCCCGAGACGTTATTGAGCATAAGCTTGCTGTGACGTCTGGCCGCCCTCCAATGAAGCAAAAACTGAGAACGCTTTTCCTTGAGCACCAAGAGGCCATTAAGACTGAGATCATGACTCTTAGAGGGGGGGTTCATCCGGGAAGTCCTACACCACGAGTGGCTCACGAACCCCGTCCTCGTGAAAAAGTCCAGTAGCAAGTGGAGGACGTGCGTGGACTTCACCGACCTCAACAAGGCTTGCCCAAAGGACAAATTCCCATTCCTGTGGATCGACCAGCTGGTGGACTCGACAGCGTTGTGCGAGCTCATGAGCTTCCTGGACGCATACTCGAGCTACCACCAAGTCCGGATAGCCAAGGAGGATGAGGAAAAGATGAGTTTTATAACTCCCTTGGCACCTTCTGCTACGTTCATATGCCCTTTGGGCTCAAGAACACTGGGTGATCCGTTTGAAACCTAGCCTTGGTTTTCGCACTAGGCTCGCCCATATGCAGAATAATGGGATCTTACTCAGAAGTACCGAAACCCAAAGGATGACCGCAACACAGTTCAAATTAATTGCACAACTCTTTATTTCAAAGAGAGCTTTACACATCGAACGTTAGACACACTTGCCTACGTCAAAAGAACTATATACTGGATATATGATCCAAGGCTGTAATAATATTCGATGATCTAAACTAGACCTATTACAAGGTATTTATAGTCCAATCATATGAGTACGTATCAGACTCAATAACCTAAACGTATTAGACTCATATAACTAACTAACCCTAAACAGATAAGCTTAGTTATATAGATTCGAATCGAATTACAATTCTGACCAGAGTTCAAATCCTTCCCAAGGTCGCAAACCTTTCCAAAGTCGCAAACCTTTTCATGGTCGTGAATCCATTTCAAACTCGATTTGAGATCCTTCCAGATCATTATTCCCCTATTGAGAAGGAGCCAACTCTCGTTGGTGACCAACTGTGAAGATGTAGAGAACGACTGGGAGCCTTGGAACGAACACACGATGAGCAATGCTACAATCGTCTGATCGAATGTACGGATAGGCGCTCATCGAGCTTGGCACCTCTGTCTGGATTGTGGCCTTGGCCACTCGCGGATAGCCTTCCCCTTGTCGAGGTTGATACCATCACCAATCACAAAGCTAGGATTGCGAAGTTCGAACAGTGGCGCCGTAGAGACAAGTTGCATGTCGTTTTCGACTAGTCATTGTGGTGATCAACTATGTACCTCTGCGAATAGCACATTATTTTCTTCAGACAAGCTCGCCAAACAACCACCACTTTCCATACTCGATGTAGCACAATCCTCCTATTTAACTGGACGCATCACGCTCAGCACACACTTTGAGCATGCATTGACAATCTGTTTCACCTGATTTGCTATCATCAAGTTCTTGGTGTCGACGTGATCATTTTTGCTGATGATGAACTTCATCCCATCCTTTGTGAGGTCGTACTCTTGAGATCTTCAGTGGTAATGGGCGTCACGATCGTACTAGAACGGACTTCCAAAACTCACTTGGCAAATATCGATGGGGATGACATCGCATTGAATCTCGCCGATGTAACAAGCAGAAATGGCAAACTTTAGAGTACACTGACTCTTGATTTGCTGATTCACGTCGGAAGTGAACCATCCCAGAGGATATGGTCAAGGATGATGAGTCGTCTGCAAACCAAGTTGTCAAACCAACCCGACGGAGACCAAATTCTTTTGGCTTCCAGGGTCGAAGATGGCTGCGACCACCTCGTGCTTCACCTGTATGTTAACAATGAACAATTCCTCTGTTGGGTTGTGGTCAATTGATGAACTTGAACCTTTCTCCTTTGGCATTGCCACTAGAGATAAGGTCATGTCTGCCTTTTCAACCGAATCCAACTGGATGATTTCCTCTGCGAGGGGAACAGAAGCAACCATAGCTGTTCGTGTGCTTGGTTCATCTCCCCTTGTTCTTTCTGGTCGCAGTTCAAGATGAAGTTTATAACACTTCTCTTTTGTGTGCCAAGCAACATAACAATGCTCACAAGTGTTACCCATATCGTGGGTACCCTCTCCGGAGCTCATCATGGTTGAAATCTCCCTCATGTTCTTGTCGTTGCGGGTCTTATTCTTCTTCTCAATCACCAAAGTAGTTGTGCTCGCGGTCGAGACGTCTTGAACTCTGAATAGGCTTAGCTCAGTACTGATCGATTTCTGAAATACCTGAGGATCGGATAGCGATATGCCGATGACCATTGCTTGTCTCTGGAACTCCGTAGTATAGTCTTGGACGGTCTGATCGCGCCGTTGGTACAATCTGTGCCAACGTTCCCATCTCTCCTCAAGGTAACCCATCGGATAGAATTCTTGTCGCAGAAGTCATTTGAATTGACCCCATGCAAGGTTGTTAGCTTCACCATTGGCGACAAGGGCCTTCCACCAAGTCTTGGCGTGGTTCTTCATCTTCAAAGGTGCGAACTTCACCTTTTAAGCGCTACTCAACCCTTTCAGGTCAAAGTAGGTCTCAAGCTGGTCGATCCAAGAATCCAGTTTCTCAGCATCAATCACCCCATCATATATGGGTATATCAATCTTAGCATCGACATTAAAAGATCCGACAGCTAAGGAAGTGTTGGCGAGGTCGTCGGTCTTGTGGTTGCCTTCGTCTTCATCTTTGTCTGCCCTGACCAACTCTTCACCAGTCTTCACACCCATAACCTTCCCTACTTTAGGATGTACAATCATGGCCTGCTGCTTAATCCAAGCAAGCATGGTTTCCATGTCGGTGGAGAGCTTAGTCACTTGTTTGGCTAGGTTAGCTTGAACAGAGGTATCGTCAAACATTGTTGGAGACGCGGCTGTAGGAACCGTCAATTGATCGCCTGGAGTTTCAGTGGAAGTTTTGTAACCCTGGTGAGTCTTCACCATCCACAGGATAGGAAAGTTGCTCTAGTACCAACTTGATCTGTTTGAGACCTTGGTTTTCACACTAGGCTCACCCAGATTCTAATATGCGGAATAACGGGATCTTACTCGGAAGTACCGAAACCCAAAGGATGACCGCAACATAGTTCAAAGTAATTGCACAACTCTTTATTTCAAAGAGGGCTTTACACGTCAAACGTTAGACACACTTGCCTACGTCGAAGGAACTATATGCTGGATATATGATCCAAGGCTATAATAATATTCGATGATCTAAACTAGACCTATTACAAGATATTTATAGTCCAATCGTATGAGTACGTATCAGACTCAATAACCTAAACGTATTACACTCATAACTAACTAACCCGATAAGCTTAGTTATACATATTCGAGTCGAATTACAATTCTAACCAGAGTTCGAATCCTTCCCAAGGTTGCAAACCTTTCCAAAGTCGCAAACCTTTTCATGGTCGTGAATCCATTTCGAAGTCGACCTGAGATCCTCCCGGATCAATGGGGCAAGCTTCCAGTGCCTCATGTCTTTGGTCCTCAAGGACCAGATCGGCCGTAACATAGAGGTCTATGTCGACGACGCAATTGTCAAGAGCCCCAGTGCGGCCACCCATCTCGAATACTTAGCGAAGACATTTCGTAACCTCCGCGAGTATGGGCTGAAGCTCAACCCAGAGAAATGTTCGTTCGGCTTGTGCGGGGGGAAGCTGCTCGGCTTCCTCATGTCCCAGCAGGGCATAGAGGCCAATCGCAAAAAAATTCGGGCCCTGCTGGACATACTCCCACCGTGCTCCGTGAAAGACGTACAATGACTCACCAGCCGCCTGGCTGTGCAGAGCCGTTTCGTCTCACAATCGAGGGAGTGTGGTCTTCAATTCTTGAAAATCCTCTGGGGCCTCGAAGGGTTCCGATGGACCCCCGAGGCACAGGCAGCGTTCGACGACTTGAAGAAGTGCCTCGTGAGCCCCTCGATGCTCATGATCCCGTCCCAGGCAAAGACCCTGCTCTTATATCTCGCGTCCACCCCAGTCACTGTAAGCGCGATACTGTCAAAGAGCAGGATGGGCAGCAACGCCCCATCTAATATGTGAGTGAAGCCCTCCAAGGCGCCAAAACAAGGTATAGGGAGGTGGAGAAGATCTGTTACACCCTCCAAATGGCATCCAGGAAGTTTTGCTACTACTTCCTGGGGCACCTGATCACAGTCCCATCTTCCCTCCCCCTGGGGGAGGTACTGTGGAATACAGAGGCTACCGGTCGGATTGGGAAGTGGGGAGCCAAGCTGGTTCCATTCTCCCTCTCCCTCACGGGCCGTTCCACCATCAAATTGCAAGTCCTCGCTGACTTTGTGGTTAAATGGACCCTTTCCTCCAGAACCAGGGGGTCGATCCACCCCGACGCGATGACCAAAGGGGCTTCAGAACTAGGGGGTCGATCCACCTCGTGGTTGCAGCGAAGGTTATCCGCCAAGGCTTTTATTGGCCCACCGTAGCCCGCGACACGTGAAACCTTGTCTCTGCATGCAAGGATTGCCAGACGATGGCGAAGGTTCCAAATTACTCTCTGCGACGCTACAAGCTATCCCTATTACTTGGCCCTTCGCACGCTGGGGAATGGACCTCCTTGGTCCCTTCCCCCCGGTGCCGGGGGCTACAAGTATGCAGCGGTCGTTGTGGATTACTTCTCTAAGTGGGTGGGGGCTAAGCCCTTAGCCAACATCACCTCCCGAGCGATACAGCGTTTCTTCTAGAAGAATATCATCTTCCAATTTGGGGTCCCCTGAGAGATCACCGTTGACAATGGGAGCCAATTCGACTCGGCGCACTTTCGATAGTTTTGCCAAAACTTACGCACCACCCCCCGTTTCGCCTCTGTAGCTCATCCCCAGAGCAATGGAGCCGTCAAAAGGGTTAATGGTGTGATCCTACAGGGATTACACCGGCGACTCGAACAAGCCGCCTCTTGGAGGGGCACGTGGACGGAGGAGCTTCCCAACATCCTCTGCTCCATGCGCACAACCCCAAGCCGAGCAACCGGGCATACCCCATTCTCGCTGGTATACAGAGCTAAGGCGGTCCTTCCATCAGAGATCGGTTTTTGGTCACTACGAGTCGAGCTCCAAGATAGAGCCACGGCCACAGTGTACTGAGCCAACGAAGACAACCAACGAATAGAAGTCAACCTTGTCAAGGAAGAACGGGAGAGAGCGCTCCTCCGCCACTCCATCTACGAACGTGAAATGGCACGCGCTTACAATCAACGCGTCCGCGCGAGAGCTCTTCACCTTGGGGACCTTGTCCTCAAGTGCGTCACCGACCCCCAAGCCTAGAGCAAACTCAGCCCCAAGAGGGAAGGCCCGTATAGGATCACTACGGTCTTAGACTCGGGGGCTTATAAGCTCTCTACACTCGAAGACCAGGAGCTGAAGCATACCTAGAATATAGACTTGCTCCACAAGTTCTACATGTAGCCTCTAGGCCTATTTCCTCCCCCGTCGCGACTTCGCAGGGGGAGGCATTGTATTCACTACTTTTTCAATGCAAAGGGCTTTTTTTATCTAAATAACTCTAGAATGCGTCCTTCCGATTTCCAGTCACCTTCGGGGCATCGCCCTCCCCGCGAGGATGCCCTCCTTGTGTGGATGCCCTCGCTGTGAGGATGACACGGGCAGCTGCACTGCCCCGAGAAGTCCCGATAACGGGAGCCCCACTCCCCTAGGGCGGCTTACAATAACCCCTCGTGGACTGAGGGGGTAAGCGACAATCCAATTCCTACGAACTGTGGTAACGAGTCACTTTGAGCGATTAGTCCCCCCTCGAACACTTCAGAGCTCATCAGGCTCACCCCTCGGAATTTTTCAACAGGAAAAATTTTCTTCTGGCTCCCATTTCGTGGTGACCGGGGGCAATTACCAGGCCTTGGAATTTTTCGACCGGAAAAATTTTTGTCTGGCTCCCGTTTCGTGGCGATCAGGGGAAATTTTTTACTAGGCCTCAGAATTTTTCGATTGGAAAAGTTTTTGTCCGGCGGCGACAGGGGGAAATTTTCAACCAAGCCTCGGAATTTTTTGACTTGAAAAATTTTCATTCGACTCCCGTTTCGCACGGCCGGGGGAAATTTTTGACTAGGGGTATCCCCCGGGAAAATTCACAAGGATTTGAATGGCCATCCATTTTCCTTTTTCACCGGGAACTATGTGATCCCCCAGTATTTACTATTGTCCAGGGCTTCTCGTTCCTCACCCAAAGCGCACACTACTAACCTACTCCCTGTTGTAGGGGGGGGACTACACTGGACCCAGATAATGTGTCAGAAAAATCGACAAAACAACAGAAACAAGGAAAAGTTTATTAATATTAACATGGAACCGGAGGACAACCCCCCGCCCCCCGGTGGGTTAAGGCGTCCCCGAGACGACAATGCCCGGGCACAAACAAGGTGAAACTCAGGGAAGTTAGGCTCTCCTGGCAGACTACCCCAGAAGATAGCTGCCTCCGGTGAGCCACACTTAATACTCTCAGAGGCCCTTTGATAGCTCCCGAGAGATGTCCTTGTACAAGTTCCTTATTCACTGAAAGGCCCTTTGAAGGAGATCCTCTGGCCTGTACTCGTAGATGGCCGGGGGGCGTATCTGAAGTGGCGGGACCCTCCATGACCCCGGCTTCGGAGGGGATAACTTGGCGAGACAATTGTCAAAATTGTCCAAATGCCACTCTGGGAGCCACCATAACCGGATCAGCTCCCAGAGGACACGCCCCGCTGCGATCCCAGAAACAAGCCCAGGGGCTGGATGACTGGCGTCTTCCCTAGTGGTGAGGCTCATCATGGTAAAGTCCGCCTGGGCACTCCTCGGGCTCCCTCCCCCAGGGCTTAGGAGCTCCCCAGGAGCGAGGTCTTCGATACCTGTTTGCAACCGGGGCAAGGCTTAGCAAAAAAATCTTTTCCATTTCATCAAGAAAACATTTACATTTTTTTCGGGGCCTCTTCTAAAGAAGCTACCAGGAACAAAAACCCTAAGAAAGCAAAATCTATCTAATGGGGGGGGAGCTCATACTTGCCCATCTTTGTGCCCCACCCCCCGGAGGGACCTCCACCATCGCCGCCGCCTCTGCCAGACGTGCACCCACCAGCTCCATTGTCCCGATGACCAGGTCTAAGAGGGTCCCGGGTAACTCCTCGAGCCCCTCTCACCGGGCCTCGAAGTAACCGGGGAAGCTCCGGGGGAGCAGCTCCCAGATGACATGGGCGCCCGCCCCGCGGTGCTCTAACAGGGTAGCCGCCAAGGCTTTCGCCGGGACGGCGAGGCCCCGGGCCCGGACGTCCGCTGCCACCAGGATGAGAGAGACCTGCGTATTGTGAAAATACGTGGCCTCCTTGATCGAAGACGGGGCTAGGTGAGAGTTGTCGCCCGGCCCAACTTCAACCCCGAGCTCCTCCAGGGCTGACCAGATCATCATTCCCTCGGCGACGCGACCTGGATGCCCGAGGCCTCCGCCTTGCGGGCGATGCCTCGCTCTGCCTGTAGCTCCTTCCCGAGCCGAGAGGTCGTGTCCTCGATGGCCGCAAACCGAGCCCGGGTCGCAGCCAACTCCCCGAGCGCTTTCTCCTTCTCACAGCGCTCGGAGACGATTGCCTCCTTGGTGAAGGCCAACTCTCCGACAACTCCGTCCTTCAGGGAACGTTTGGAGTTCACTGCCTCTACGGTGGTCCAGAGGCGCGTGGAGAGTTGAGCCCAGAAGCCCCAGGCCAACCCCACAGTCTGGAAAAGCAAACTCATAAAAAAAATGATAAAATGTGCGAGAAGCCTCTCGTGGGTGGCGCTCACCTGGTGTCCAGAGGAGATCACCTCCTCGTAGCCCCCCAAGACATCCTCCAAGTGGCTCCACCAGGAGACCTCTCCACACACCACGACGCCATCCTCTGGGGTCATGCCGTCGGAGGAGTCGGACGTCAGATCCATCGGCGGGGCTGGGACCCCGAGATGGATGAAGAGGCCTTTCCCCTTCCCGGGTGGAGGGGGAGCCGATGCTACTTGGGAATTTGCCGAAGGGCCTACTTCCAAGGCCAAAAATGATGCCATCAGAAGGACCCCGGTGTCTTGAACCAGACGAAGACCCCGCGCCGCAGCGGTGGTAGGCGGACCTCCAGGAGCGCGGGCGTTGGAGAAGGGATCGAAGCATACATCTTTGAGTCAGAGCCCTGGCTTTTTCGGCCAACGCACCCTCGTGGCGCCTGGCTCGTCCAAGGTGGCAGGCCAGGTCGATGGCCCTGTCGCACCTCCGGAGGGCCCAGAGAGGCCCGCCTTCGGGGGTGTCCCCCCTCTTGGGTAACCGACGAACTGACCGAGGGGGCGACCAGAGTTTTCACCAGTGTGAGGTCAGCAGCTCCCCGCGAATGAAGCCAAGGGCTGTATCCGAGCCTTCGCGGGACTCTTCTGTGCTCGGGCGCGCTTTGAAGGCCCCCCAGATGCCTCTTTCCCCCTCTTGTGTGACCCGGGGGTGCGAAGAGGCACCCGGACAGGAAGCTTCAGCCCGAACATTTTCGCCACTATGTTCTGGGGATGCGCACGACCCATTCGTGCTCATCCTTGTAATATCTCCCGAGGAGGTTAACCACCACCTCCCGGGAGCGGTCATAGGACCAGACTGCAAAAAGAGAGGAATTAGAAAAGGGCTCTCCCCAGAGAGATGGAGTCGGGGGCTTATGCTTCGCCACCATCATCTGGGGCGGGCGATGCGCCGCAGTCACCCCAGTCCCTCAAGGAGTGTTGAAGGGCGTGATCCAAAGAAGCGCCCTCTCCTCCGCGAGATCCCGAATGGATCTTTGGAGCTGAGCTTCCGCCATCCAGGTGAGGAGGTTCATGTCCCCCTCGGTCCACTCGGGGGCCACCGAGCCGATTGACCGGCAAATGGACGAGGGCTCCGAGGAGTAGGTCACCTCTGGGTCGCCCACCCGGAGGTAGAACCATCTCTGGAGCCAATCTCCCCAGTGGTCTTGGGAGGCTTGAACTGGGTACTCGTCTGTGCGGTCGGGCATCAGCTGGATCATGACCGAGCCAAAGGTCAATTTGGGCCCGCCCTTCATGACCAGCGGGCCCCTCGCCTAAGGCTCGTAGAAATAGCGGCGGAGTCGAATAGTGGGCTTCTCCCCGGTCGCCGTCTTGCACAACCACACGAACAATCCCATCAGGACAAGGTTGTTCGGGGTGAGGTTGTTGAGTGAGAGTTGGTATTCCCGAAGGAAGTCCCGGAGCAAGGGGTGCACTGGGAGCCGAAGGCCCGGTTCAATGAAGGCCTCGAAGGTGACCACCTCCCCCTCCCGGGGGTTGGGCATCAGCTCCCACGACCCGGGGAGTCAGATGTCCCCATCCACAAAGGCTCTCCAATCCAAGAGCACCTTGAGTTCCTGGGAAGAAAACTCGATAGGTCCCAAAAAGTCCGACATCACCTCCTCCGAGGACAGTTCAGATGCCTTGCCACGACCTTTCGGAGCCATTACAAGCAAGTCATGTTTCCGGGAGAACAATGTGGTTAACCAGGCGATCAAGCTTCCTGGAGAGCAATGTGGCTAACCGGGTAATCAAGTCTCCGGGAGAGGAACAAAGCTACCAGATGAAGGATGTTTCGAGCTAATGGTTCGCAAGTGCCCTTAACCACTCACTCCCTCCCTCTATTTATAAGTGGCGAGGGATGCCCAAATGAGCGCCATGCATCCATCAGCGCATCTCAGCCGTAGAAGTTTAAACGTTGCGCGTCAAACGAGACGTTGCATGGGAATCAATGAATCGCGCGTGCGCCATGCGCAAATCAAGAAATTGCGCTCGAATTTGATCCCGAAACTAGAAGCGTCACCCCAAGGATGGATCAGCACCTACCCTCTAGGATCACGTTGTGCCCCCAAGGGCCTGGGGTGCTGCTGTTGGGGGAATGCACAGTGATTATCGCAACTGGACGCCTCCCGTGGAACGCCACGGAGGCCTCTCAGGGAAAACCCCGGACGCCTCCTGTGGCAAGTCCCGGAGGTCTCTTGGGGAAAACCCTGGGCGCGTCCCATGGAAAGTCACAGAAGCCTCTCGGGGAAACCCCCAGATGCCTCTCGTGGAATGCCACGGAGGCCTCTCGGAGAAAACCCCAGAAACCTCCTGTGGCAAGTCCCGAAGGGCTCTCGGGGAAAAGCCCAGACGCCTCCTGTGGAAAGTCACATATGCCTCTCAGGGAAAACCCCGGATGTTTCCTGTGGGAAGGCCCGGACGCCTCCCGTGGAAAGTCACAGAGGCCTCTAGGGAAAAAACCCTGGATGCCTCCCGTGGAAAGGCCTGGACACCTCTCGGGGAGAACCTTGGACACCTCCCGTGGAACACCAAGGAGGCCCCTCAGGGAAGACCCAGAGGCCTCTCAGGGAAAACCCCAGACGCCTCCCGTGGGAAGTCCCGGAAGCCTCTCGGGGAAACCCCCCCCCCCCCCCCGCCTCTTGTGGAATGTCATGGAGGCCTCTCGAGGAAACTCCCGGACACCTCCCGTGGAATGCCATGGAGTCCTCTCGGGGAAACCGCGGATGCCTCTCGTGTTAAGTCCCGGAGGCCACTTGGGAAAACCCCAGACGCCTCCCATGGAAAGTCACGGAGGCCTCTTGGGGAAAACCTCGGATGCCTCCTGTGGGAAGTCACGAAGGCCTCTCGAAGAAAACCCTGGATGCCTCCCATGGGAAGTCCCGGAGGCCTCTCGGGGAAAACCTCGAACAACCCCCGTGGGAAGTCCTAGAGGCCTCACGGGGAAAACCCCGGACACCTCCCAGGGAAAGTCACAGAGGCTTCCCGTGGAAAGTCACGGAGGCCTCCCGGGAGAAGCCACGAACGTCTCTCAAAGAAAGCCACAGACGAGTGATGTCGAGAGTGCCTCGAGAATTGGTGATGACACTTGTCAAGCATCCAAGCCTCTCACCCGGTAAAGGATAGTGGTGCCCCTCGATCCAGCGATCACAGCTAGGGCCTTTTAGTCATTTTGCATCTTTTGGGGCCTATATATACCCCCTTGTATCTCATTTGTAACGAGGACTGAATTCATTTCACACTCAAAGCAACAAGCATCCCTCGGAGACCTCTCTCCCCGAGAGAGAATCTCCACAGCGGACTCACGTCCGGGGGGTGCCGACAGGACTAGGGCCCCCAAAGGGTCCCGAACCATATAAACTCTCTGTGTCAGACTCTGAGCTTGTCCTACGGGAGGTGACCGGTCACACGGTCAGCTCGCATCACTGCACACACGTTACACACTTTCGAGAAACTTGCCAAGTATTTTTTATACCAGGACAATGTTTTTATGCAAGAACTTCTTTGCCGTAGCAGCAGTAGGACTGGTTCTGCTTCAATCCATTTAGTAAATGTATCAATTGCTACGAATAAAAACTTGTATCCATTGTCCGCTTTGATAAGTACCAGTTCCATCTGGTCCCAAGCTCGAGTGCACTAATTCACAATTACGGTCGTGAGAAGTACCAATTCATCTGGCTTTGTCATGTCAGGTGTGTGTAAGGTTACGTCGTCTCTAGCTTTGATAAGAACTATCTCGCTCTCGAGAATAAGTTGTCGAATGCGATGATGCTGTTGCAGTTACATCCGATGTGACTCCATCAAGGTTATCTGGAAGCACCCTTGCGAATGTTACCCCATCATTGTTTGCAAGACCAAAGGGAGGACTGTGAATTGCATCTGCAATCACACGGATACGATCCTATGTACTCCTGGGTGCCAGAGGAGTTTTTACCATTGTCTCTTTAGCCGTCAGGGAATACTCTGGAGCTGAGAGCGGCTTCTAATCACGTCTGCAACCATCAAGATGTCGCTGGTGAGAAGTTCTTGGACCAAGGTTGTGAGAAATGGTATTGTGGAGAGCTTGCGCAAGACGTAGAGATTCCTTTGCGACCTTGCGAACCTTGGCCTCTCGCTGTTCACGCGCTTTGTCTTCTTTCCGTTTATGTTCTCCTTCTTCCCTGGCAATGCGTTTCTCAGGAGTTTTCTCAGAAAGTGCAGTGACTTCCCTTGGAACAGAAGTCACAATGGTGAAAACATCTCCTCTTTGTCTGAGTCAAACTCAAAATTAAAGAGAGATTTTAAATTATCTGGAGCAAAATTCTCCAGACTAAACTCAAGGTACTCATCGCCCATATTTTCTGGGGTAATGGGTTGTGGTACATATTCGCCCTCGGATGTGGTAAAACTCACAGAAGGAAAGTGAATTGCTTCTTCGGGTATCTGGTCGACAGATGTGACTGGAACCGAAGATGATTCTTCCTCGGGACAAGTCTCGAGGGTAGCATCGCCATCTTTAATGGGGATGTTGTCCTCATCCATGACATCAACATAATCCTTGAGATCGAATTGTTCTCGGAATCATGTAAACAAGGAAAAGGATCCATTAATTCAATGAATTTGGGTGAATCATAAAATGTCTTGAAAGTTCCCCACAGACGGCGCCAGTTGTCGACGATTGGAACCAGGGTTCCTAGTCGAACTTACACGAATTTAGTTTGTTTAGTATGAGAGAATCCAGACAGTCACCAGAGAAATCAATGTAAGTATGGATCTAATGACACAAAGATTTATACAGGTTCGGGCCCTCAAAACTTGAGTAATGACCCTACTCCTGTTGATTTTCCACTAAGAGTATAAAGAATTACAAAGAGAATGTATTGTCTAGTTCTCTATTGCTTTGTTTCTTGTCCTTGAATTCTTCCCCTAAAGGTCTTTTTATACTTGTTGAAGAGACGTCAGTTGCTTCATTGAAGAGACGCCTGGCTATCACCTACAACTGCTGCATAGCGGTTGCTGTAGGTTATGGTTGGTTGCTATTTGTCAGTTTCATAACATACGGTTATAGAAACTGCTCATCCATCTTCTTCGACGATTATCTTGTCAGGGACTTATTATTTCAGGAATAATCATAAGGATCAAGGAACAGTTATTTGTGAATGGTGACTTAACTATATGATCTCCAGATCATAAGATAAGTCTTCAATACTATGGTCACGTATTGACTGCGACCATGCATTGATATCTGGTTTTGTCTCTGTGACATGGTATGATCGTGGGCAAATGTTGTTGAATCTTGAGCCCTCTTGAGCCCTAATTAGGGTTTTGGTGATCAATGACAACCAAAATACATGCAACTAACTATTGTAATTGAGATTTAGGTAAAGGCATGGTGGAAATAGTACAAAAGCGAAAAATGAAGACCGTCAAAACCTCTCGAAGCGTGTGCAACGACTAAACTTGGAATGAGGGAAAAATATTGAGTAGTACGCATGCTTCTTTTTCATATTTTCTAGCTTTGGATGGTCGTACTATTAAGAGGGGTTTTAGCATGAGTATCTTGATCAAACACATTGTTTCGAAACCAAAATTGCATTTGCATTTAGCCCAAAATTGAGTTTGGTGTAAAATTCTAAGTTCTCTTTTGATATCATTGAGTTCATATTTCATGAGATGTAGGAGGTCCAAATGGACCCGAAGAGGCTTTTGCCCTTCGCACCTTTTCTAGCTCACACCCTCGCTTATTTTGGCCTGCACCAATCTTATCAACCCACATCGATGGAGTACTATCAGATGAAGAGTCTGGGCATTCTCATCCGATATGAGACCCAAGTGGGGCACCCAGCTGATGACGATAAGAAGATGGCCGATATTCCAGCTGAGGTGGGCGCTCCTTCTCCTCTTCAGTCTTATTCTCTATCGCCTAGACCAGATGTTTTTGCACCTTATCTTATGATTATGGAGCATCTCGACCAGATGTCCATGCGGTTCGAGGCTCGCTTTGACACAGTTGTCTCCTGCCTCAATTCTATCGATCATCGGCTGAACACCATCGAGCCTCGACTTGATTCCATGAGCCAGGTTGTCTCCGAGCTGCATGGGCACTTCGATGCAGGCCAGTATCAGTGTCACAGTCGTAGTGATTCATCTTCAGATCATGCTCCTCAGCCCTAGATCATCTCATGACCAAACTACTATTATTACTAGATTTGTGGCTTGTATGGACTATTATCAGTTATATGGTTGTATGCGTGTATGAACATATGTTTATTATGGTGGTTATGCGTGTGAACTACTAACTCTTCTCCTTTTGTGGATGTTTGTTGACAAAGGGGGAGAGATTTTATATTGTTATGTTGAACCTTATATAACTCATATATATGTGTGTGTGTGTGTGTGTGTGTGTGTGTTTGACTTATACATATGCTATTATATGCTGTTTACATATATGATTCAGGGGGAGCATGGTATGTATCTCTATTCTTGATATGACTTATTCGCTTTCAATTATCCTTGTGTATCATATATATTAGTTGTCATCAATCACCAAAAAGGGGAGATTGTTGAATGTTGAGCCCTCTTGAGCCCTAATTAGGGTTTTGGTGATCAATGACAACCGAAATACACGCGATAACTCTTGTAATTGAGATTTAGGTAAAGGCGTGGTGGAAACAGTACAAAAGTGAAAAATGAAGACTGTCAAAACCTCTCGAAGCGTGGACAACGACTAAACTCGGAATGAGGGCAAAATATTGAGTAGTACACACGCTTCTTTTTTATATTTTCTAATTTTAGATGATCGTACTATTAAGAGGGGTCTTAGCACGAGTATCTTGATCAAACACATTATTTTGAAACCAAAATTGCATTTACATATAGCCCAAAATTGAGTTTCGTGTAAAATTCTAAATCCTATTTTCGTTTTGCACAAGCCGGACATTGTCTGTAATGAGCGAACATTGTCCAGCCAGTACAAAATTCTTTAAGCATTGTGCAAATGAAACCAGAGACAAATGGATCTGTCCAAGTGTATCTATCCAGAGCTAAGCGGACATTGTCCGCCATGTACAAATCCTCTCTTGTGCTAAAATTCTAACAGTGAACCAGAGACGTTTGCATCTCTTCGGGACTTTTGTCCGGACAAGAGATGATTTGTTCAGGCTTAACAAAAGTAGTTGAATGGTAACTGACACGTTTGCAACTGTGCGTAAAAGTTACTATTGACTTGCACTACCCGGACATTGTCCGGCATAGCCGGACAATGTCCGGTCTGTACAAAAATTACTCAGTTTCTTGCAAACAACTAGTTTCCTTGTATGGGCTATATATACCTCGACTTGGCCAGCATTTTAGAATGCTAACAACTCAGAAATCCTTTGCAAAAGCTAGCCAAGCCTCTTGCAATCACTCTCTTGCATCTAGAGCTATGATTTGAGTCAAAATTCTCAAGAGTATTTGAGAAGAGAAGTGATTGAGCCATTTGCACTTGCATCATTGTGTTTTCAAGATTTGTGTTTGATCAAGTGAAGTGCTAGGCTTGTTACTCTTAGTGATTGCCGCCACCTAGACGACTCCGAAGGTCCAGCGATCTCTCTATCAACAGTGTGTGTCGGAGAGGCCCGGCAGTTGAGTGTAAAGGCTCGGAGCTCGCCTATCTGGAGAGGAGAAGGGCTATCCTTTGTGGAATCGAGGCGATACTCTTGTGTAGAGTGCTTCAACGAGGACTAGTGGAAATCGACAAATTTTTGACACCTCGGGATGAAATTTGTTCTCTCTTGGTTATTTCTATTATTTGCTTTTCATTCTTATAAATTCTTGCTTTGTGAATTGTCACCCTAGAATTGCAAAACTTGCTTTGTGCTATCATCTAGATTAATTGTGTATTAATATTGTAAACTAGGACTTGAGTTTGTCAAGCAAGATTATAATTTGAAAATATGCCTATTCACCCCCCTTCTAGTCGGCATCCTTCGATCTACACGTGTTATCAGAGCATAGGTCTCTCTTTGTTAGGACTTAACCATCTAGAGAGAGGATATCGTCAATTAAGGAGAATTACAATGGAAAGGTCCCCTTCAAGAGTGAAAATTACTGTTATTGGAATATTAGAATGGCGGTGTATCTTGACTCCATTAGCTTCGATTCTTGGAGGGTTACTAGAGATGGTTTTAGAGCTCCTATTGATTTAGAGAACCTTACCCCTCTAGAAACCAAACATCTTCAAGCTAATACTTAAGCTAAGAATGCTATCTTCAATGGATTGGATTTAAATGAATTCAATCATATTAGTAACCTTGAAACGTCGCATGAGATGTGGAAAACCCTATAAGTTATTCATGAGGGTACCTCTAAGGTTAAGGAAGCTAGATTAATCAAATTAAATAGAGAATACAATTATTTTACTATGCTTGAGAATGACAATGTGAATGACATGTTCACTCGGCTTAACCTTCTAATCAATGATCTCAAAGGCTTAGGTACAAAGTTCGAAGACATTGACGTCGTGCGCAAGATGCTCATGGTAGTGCCATCAAGCTTCGACACAATTGTGACCGTGCTCATCAACGGTGATCTCTCCTATACAACTCCAACCGAATTCTTGGGTACTCTCATTACCCATGAGATGCAAAAGGTGGAAAAGAAGGAAGTTGCGGAAGCCTCCGGGTCAAAGAAGAAAAACTTAGCTTTCAAGGCTAAGGTCGAGGAGGCCAAGGAGGATGGTGATAGCTCGGATGATGGATCCGATGGCAACTTAGCCCTCCTTGTGAGAAAGACCTGGAAACTCCTCAACAAAATCAACAAGAAGGGCTTTGTCGTGGTATTAAAAATGCCACGACAGGTTTTTGGACGTGCATAACACGCGTACAGTGACGCGAGCTGACCGTGCGATAGATCACCTCACATCAGGCAAGCACAGATATTGAGACAGAGAGTTTATACATGTTCAGGTCCCGGTGGAGACCCTAGTCCTATCGGCACCTCCCAGACGCGAGTCCGCTGGGGAGGTTCTCTCTTGAGGAGAGAGGTCTCCAAGGGATACCAGTTGCTTTGAATGTGTAAAATGAATTGAGTCTTGGTTAAAAATGACATACAAGGGGTATATTGATACAAGCCTAAGGCGAGTTCCGCAAGAGAACGGAGATGCGACAGTGGACGAGTATGTTGTTCTTCCACAGAGACTAGATCAGAAACAAAACGTATAGAACTAAAACAAAATCAATGGAAAATAAAACCCAAAACAGATGAGAGAATGAGGGAAGAAGTCAGAAGAATGTAAAGAAAGGAAAAGGTGAGATCGTAGCTTGTTGTTATTGTTTAATCTACGCGACGATCGTGAATACGTGCAGTTTTTATTTTAATTGAGTAGAGGTCTAACAAAGGGAAAATGCGTAGACAAATATCGAACACTAATCACTGCAGCATAGCAACGATACGGCAAGCAGAGTAGACACTAAGATCTCAAGTAGTGTTCTAGAATCGATCAGAATACAATCCAAACTCTCAATAACAGCAACTCAAACATCCAACTCAGCAATACAAAATAGCAGAACGAGGATCCAGATAATGCATTGAAAGCAACATAAGTTTGATCAGAACAAAGAGCCAGAAGATCAGACAATGAGAGCATCAACACACAAAGATAGAACCAACATTCATCGATCCAGCTCAAACAGCATTTGGTTCAGTTTTCTGTACATCAAGTGATCAGAGAAAAGGATAGCAATATGCAATTGAAATGATCCAACTCAAATACTTAAATTACCAAGCTCCAATCCCATAGTTGGATGCATTCAACAGAAGGAAGCAGCCTATTCAATCAACACACACATCAAACATTCACAGCCCAAAACGAACAGAGATTGAAATGAAATTTCAATTAGAGTTTTACTCAGTTCAAGTCAATACAACCATCACAGGAATTCAATTTGGGGGCGAGGGGGAGAACGAGAGAAGAAATTGTTGCCAGTTGGATGTAGACTTGATGAAGAACACTGGCGACGAAGACAGTGCCGAATAGAGCGAGCTGCTGTCAAAGTGGCCGAGAGTAGTGAAATCGACGAAGTCGCGTGGCCGAGGTCGGTGAAGAAGCCGAGGAAGAAGATGGCCACGGGACCTCGGCAACTTGGGCGCAGATCCGCGGTGGCTTGAGGTAGATCGGCGGCTCCGGCGTGGATCTGGCGGCGACGCTGGACGGTGGGGGTGATCGGCGGCGGGCCACAGCAGATCCGGCAGTAAGAGGCGCGGAGCTGTGGCGGATCGGCGGCGTCGATGTCCAGTGCCAATTCGCGATGGCGGCGTGGAGGTCGGCCGGATCTGCAGACGGGTCAGGCGCGGCGCGGCGGCTCTATGGAGGCGGCGCCGCTGTCGAGACGCCGGCGGCCGGCGTCGTGGAAGCGCAGACGCGGGATGGAGATTGGCGGCGGGGCAACACACACAGATCCGGCGGCGTCGGGTGCTCGGATGCCGTGGATCTGTGGTTCTGATGGAGAGGAGATGGAGAAATGGGGAGAGGAAGAGGGGAAGAAGAAGAAGAAGGAGGAGGAAAGGAGGAGAAGAGTACTGGAGGAAGAAGAAGAAGAAGAAAGAGGGAGAAGGAGGAGGAGGAGAGGAGTAGAAGGATACTGAAGGAAGTTATGAGGAACCAGGAAGAAGAAGAAAAGAGAAGGAAAAGAAAGAGGGAAGGAAGAGGAAAAGAGAAGGGAGTTTGGGGAGTTTTTGCAGGAGAAGAAAAAGGGAGGACCGCCGGCCAAGGCCGGTCGCTGACGGCGGGAAAGACGAACGGAGATGGGGAAGACGACTTGTGATGAAAAGGGGAAGAAGAGATAGAGGTTGGACCGGCCAAGGAAGAAAGAGGGCATAGTCTGGTTTTTGTGAATTATTTGGTCATTTTACAAAAAGGTTCTTGAGGTTTCAGGTATTTACGATGACCTCCTAGCTACTAGGATTTTAACTTCATGAGTCTTGGATCTTATGCATTTCAATCCTTGAATTTCTGAGAATTTGCAGATGGGTCCAAGCCTGCTCAACCTGCAATAGAGATAAACAAAGCGAGTAGTCGGGTCGAACAGCAACCAATGTAGCTGTATTTGAATGTACAATGACTTAAATAACTGAATCTAGCATAAATAGGGGGTAAAATAATCAGAAATAACGTATACTTATAGGAATTATCACCCCCATGCTTGAACTTTTGCTTGTCCTCAAGCAAATGAAATTGATAAATGAAGATGGACGGCAATTGATGCATGAATGCGACAATCTAATATATTAAAACCATTTATTCCGCAAACAAAAGAAGGCTCAAAGAAAAGGTCACAAATGATTATGAATCATGCATAAATCACACACAGCCAATCATATCTCGAATTTAGCAAAAATGAGTGAAAAATAACATACAAGTTACCGATGTATATACTAGCATACAAATATCAAATGAAGAGTTTAGAAATCAGACAATTGCAATGATTACATGGCTGAGCCTCTCTAGACATCATGCTAATCACCTTTTAACCTTATTGAAACTTTTTCGAAATCTGGTGCTTTAGCTAGCTCCTTCCCATTCGACTTATTAATTGCGGGTCTCTTCATACTCTACGCATGGGCTTATCGCACTAGGCGATTTATTACATGGTGATCCCAAAACACTCATGAACCCAATTTGATGATTAATGGACGAGCCAACATTTGAAAAATGCATAGACAAATCCAATATCGACTTAGCTCAGAGGAGCAGAGAGTAGAGGAGTTTTTATTAAATGGAGAAAATGGAAGTTGCCTACTAGATAGAGTGCAGCAATTGCAACCTTATTTTGCAAAATTTTGTAAAGGCATGGTTTAAGTAACTAGAGTGATAACTAGGAGGCCAAGTACACAAACCAAGCAATTAAATGATCTAAACTAGTCTCTTGAATATTACATACACATGATATTCATGGTCACAAGGATGCAAAAATTAACACTCAAATTTGCAAAACATTCGAAACATGGCTAGTGTGGGCAATTTTAAATAATTCAAGAAAAATTTTGGCATGACCTCTCTTGTAATTAGTTTGTTGGACAAACAGTTCAGTACAGAAGATAGATCACATGCACACAATATATGAGCCCACAAGGCTGGATAGTCAACAATTACATTCATGAACAAACATACAGTCATACAATTCAACATACAGTCATACAACTCACAACTACAAGGATATATGGATTTTAAGCTCAATCAACAGCAAATTTCAGATTTTTAAGTGGACTCCCCCCATGCTTACATGATGCCTAGTCTGCGATGCATACAAACATGAAGTATGGTTTTCATGCATGAAGGGGAATGGGAGGTCCGCAATAGCTCACCGGGTAGGGGATGAAGATGATCTCATCGCGGCGAGCAATCTGGAGATCCCATGAACACGCCAGGATGACAAATAAACACCAGCCGGCCCCTGAAATGAGAGAAAGAAGAACTAGAAAATCCTAGGAAAAAGTGGTAAATACAAAACGGAGGGAAGAAAAGAGAAAAGGTAAAGCTCGGGTTGCCTCCCGAGAAGCGCTTGTTTTAGGTCTTTAGCTCGACCCTCTCAAAAGTGTGTCAATGAGGCTCAAAACCGCGAGGAGGGGCTAGAGTCGAACTCGAATGTACTTCAAGTCCACCCTCCTATATGTCTAGAGACGGTATGGGCGCTCCTGCGATGTAATGCTTTAAGCGTTGCCCATTGACAGTAAAAACTCGTCCTCCCAGGCTCTCTACCTGAATGGCACCACTCGGATGTACCTGCTTGACAACACATGGGCCATACCAACATGACTTGAATTTGCCCAGGAATAAGTGAAAGTGCGAATCAAAGACTAGAACGAGCTCACTCGAATGAAAGTCGCGACGGAGTATATGCTGATCATGCCAACGCTTCATCCGCTCCTTGTAGATGCGCGAGCTCTCATATGCATCGAGTCATAGCTCATCCAGCTCGCACAATTGAAGCTTACGGTGCTCTCCCGCGACTCCCAAACCCATGTTGAGCTTTCGAATCGCCCAATGCGCCCTGTCCTCAAGCTCAACAGGCAAGTGACACGCTTTGCCATAAACTAAGAAAAAGGGAGTCATACCTAGTGGTGTCTTGTACGCTGTCCGATAGGCCCACAAAGCGTCTGGAAGCTTGTGTGACCAGTCAGCTCGCGTACTCGACACGGTCTTTTGTAGAGTGCTCTTGATCTCCCTGTTCGAGACCTCAGCCTGTCCATTCGCTTGTGGATGATATGGGGTGGTCACATGATGGCGATGGACTCCATACTTGGCGAGGAGGGCCTCAAACTGGCGGTTCGTGAAGTGTGTACCGCCATCGCTAATCACAATGCGAGGGACTCCAAACCTAGGAAAGATAATCTGTCGAAAAAGCCTACAAACAGATTTGGAGTCAGCACAAATAGTGGGGATTGCCTCCACCCACTTAGAAACATAATCGACTGCAAGAAGTATAAACTTAAATCCCTGGGATGGAGGCAATGGTCCTATATGGTCAATACCCCAAACATCAAATAACTCCACCTCAAGGATGCCGCGCTGGGGCATCTCATGACGTCGGGTAATGTTTCCCGAGTGCTGGCATGCATCACAAGACCGCACGTACCTGTGTATGTCCCTGAACATGGTGGGCCAATAGAAACCTGCTTGGAGCACCTTCGCTTGTGTCTTGGTGGTACTCGCATGTCCACCATAAGCCGAAGAGTGGCAGTGGAAGATGACGTCCTCAACCTCCTCCTGAGGCCAACAGCGACGGATGATCCTATCAGTACAATGATGGTACAGATACGGATAGTCCCAAGAGTACTGGCGTGCGTTGTGATGGAACTTCTTTCGCTGCTGTAGGGAAAGACTAGGAGGGGTAACATGGCAAACTAAGTAGTTTACAATATCTGCATACCATGGTGATTTGGAGACATGCGAGATCGTCATCAATTGATCACCCGAAAGCGAATCGTCAATGGGGAGAGGGGTGATTGCAGAGTCCTGTAGTGGTAGTCAAGATAGATGGTCAGCAACTAGATTTTCCGTACCTTTCTTGTCGCGAATCTCCACATCAAACTCTTGAAGCAATAAGATCCATCGAATAAGTCTCGGCTTTGCGTCTTTCTTGCTAATCAGGTACCTGATGGCTGCATGGACAATGTAAACAATAGAATGAGAGCCAACTAGGTAGAAGCGAAACTTATCGAATGCGAAGACAATGGCCAACAACTCCTTCTCGGTGGTGGTGTAGTTGATCTGCGCATCGTCGAGAGTCCTGCTAGCATAGTAGATGACATGGAGCTTGCCATCCTTCCTCTGTCCCAAAACAGCTCTGACAGAATGGTCACTTGCATCGCACATGAGCTCAAAGGGTAGGGACCAATCGGGTGGTCTTACGATAGGTGCGGAGGTCAAAGCGGCCTTCAACCTATGGAATGCATCAGTACACGACTCATCGAATATGAAAGGTACCTCGGAGCTAAGAAGCTTGGTTAGCGGCTTCGCGATCTTTGAGAAGTCCTTGATGAATCGACGGTAGAAGCCTGCATGTCCAAGGAAGCTCCGAATATCTTTCACGTTCGATGGCGGAGTAAGGCGCTCAATGACCTCGACCTTCACCCGATCAACCTCGATTCCTCGCGAGGAGACCAAGTATCCGAGTACAATGCCCTCATGAACCAAGAAGTGACATTTCTCCCAATTAAGCACGAGATTCACGGACGAACAGCGTTGTAACACCTGCTCAAGATTTGCTAGACAATCCTCAAACGTCAGTCCATAAACCGTAAAGTCATCCATAAATACCTCCATAATGTGCTCGATGAGGTCAAAGAAGATGGACATGACGCAATGCTGAAAAGTCCTCGGGGCATTGCACAGTCTGAATGGCATCCGTCGATAGGCGAAGGTACCATATGGGCAAGTGAATGTCGTCTTCTCCTGATCCTCCAGATGAATCGGAATCTGCAGAAACCTGAATAGCCATCGAGATAGCAATAATAAGAATATCTTGCTAACCTCTCGAGCATTTGGTCGATGAAGGGAAGAGGAAAATGATCCTTGCGGGTGGCCTTGTTCAATTTCCGAAAGTCGATACACATGCGCCATCCCATCACTGTCCTCTTGGGGATCATCTTGCCCTCATCGTTCGGCACCACCGTCATGCCCCCTTTCTTGGGCACAACCTGAACGGGACTAACCCACTTGCTGTCAGAGATGGGGTAGATGACTCCAGCATCAAGTAGCTTCAGCACCTCCTTCTTGACAACTTCTTGCATGTGTGGGTTGAGTCTCCGCTGGTGCTCACGTGTAGGCCTGCAACCATCCTCAAGAAATATACGATGCATGCATATAGATGGGCCGATACCGACAATATCATCAAGAGAATAACCAATAACAGAACGATATCGACACAGGATTTCTAATAAATGAATCACCTCATCAGTATTTAAATGAGAACTAACAATCACACGATAAGTATCATCAGGGCCAAGAAATGCATACCGGAGGTGGTCGGGAAGTGGTTTTAACTCAACCTTCGGAGTCGGGGAGGGTGTAGGATCAGGTGTGGAAGGAACCTCCGACTGAGGGGTAGGATCAACCATGAATTCAGCATCAGTCACAATGGCATCTGTCTATGAGAGCTCCTACAATGTGCTCAATGTAGCCTCATCAATAACATCGATCGTGAAACAATGATCTGAGCAAGGTGGGAGATGAGTAGCATGTCGCATGTCAAAGGTAACTGTCTCCTCACCAAACTCGAGTGTCAAACTGGTATTCTTCACATCGATGACTGCTCCTGCTGTGGCTAGGAATGGTCTGCCAAGTATGACGAAGGGGTGCTCATCCTCTGTCTGTAAGACCACGAAGTCGACCGGATAGGCAAATGTAGCAACTCCAACCAGGACATCATTAACAATGCCTACTAGATATCGAGTGGTACGATCAGCAAGCTGAAGAGTCATCCCAGTAGGTTTCAATGGTCCTGGGGAAAGGGCCTCATAGACAGAGTGTGGTATGACGCTGACCCTCGACCCCAAATCACATAGAGCCCTAAACTTGTAGGAACCGATCGAACATGGCACATAGAAGCTTCCAGGATCAGCTTGCTTCGCAGGAAACTTGTTCTGAATCAGCGCACTACACCCTTTCGTGAGAGTGATAGTCTCGTGCTCCTCAGTGCGCCTCTTCTTTGTCAACAACTCCTTGAAGAACTTGGAGTAGGATGGTACGTCCAAGACTGCATCGAGCAGAGGCATGGTGATATGAACAGACTTCATCATGTCAAGGAACTTGGTGAACTGTCTGTCCTCATCAATCTTGGCAAACCGATCTGGAAATGGCAGCTGAGGTGGCTGAACTGACGTCGAACTGGGGTCTCCAGGTGGACGGGTAGGCTGCTCCTCTGATGCGCTAGCTGGACCGGACTGGGGAGCCCGGAGGGGAGTGGGAAGTAGTGGATCTGTGGTAGACTTCCCGCTCCTGGTGGTAATAGCTCGATAGTGTCCTTGGGGGTTTTCAGGTTGAGCAGGAAGCTTCCCTGAAGAGCTGCTCGACGAGGGTAAGGAGGCACTGAGGGTGTCTACTCTGTCACGGAGCTCAGAGAAGTCCTTCTTCAGTGACTGCAGCTCTTGCACTTCACTCATTAATGATTTGTAGTCTGTTCGGAGTGCAAGCGTGTCGTCTGATTGCTTGGCCATGAGAACCTCAAACATGGCCTCAATCTTGGATGAAGATAGAGTATGGTACTGTGGCTGTTGATATCCTGGGTTCGGGGCTTGCTGACGCTGTCCATACCTGGGAACCTGAAAAGGTACACTACTAGGGGCTGATGAGATATTAGGGTTGTTCTTGTATGAGAAATTTGGGTGATTGCGCCATCCAGAGTTGCAAGTGTTGGGAGGTGGCCCGCTCGTCTGAGCGAAACTCACATCACCACACTCAGGAGTGGACTTCCCTAGCTGACAATCAGCGGGTGAATGGCCCTCAATCCCACAAATCTCACATACAAGCGCAACCGGAGGAGCGATACGCATCGAACCAGCTAGTTGTGCAATGGACTGGCTGAAAGCTTGAGGAATTTGATTTACAGAATGGGAAAGAGCATCTATCCTAGCATTCACGAAATCAAAGGACTTGACCTCATGCATACCTGACCGGGATATATCTCTACCGCCTGACCACTTAAAGTGGTGGGATGCCATGCTCTCAATGAGTGCAAAAGCCTCATCCAGAGTCTTGTTCATGATCCCACCACCTGCAGCGGCATCGATAGATGCCCGGGTAGCAAAGGAAAGCCCTTTGTAGAAGATTGGCAGTACTAACCAGCGCTCCAAGCCGTGGTGCGGGCACGATTGGAGAAGCTTTTGGTACCGCTCCCATGCATGATAGAGGCTCTCACCATCCTGCTAAGAAAATTCAGTAATCTGCGCTCGTATCTCCACCGATTTGGATGTAGGATCAAGGATGCCGACTAGAGGGGAGTGAATAGGAGGCTTTTAAAATTTCTTTTCAATTAAGCAATTTTAAAGAATAATTGAGAGACCTAAATTATACAATGAGGCTTAAAAGCAATTTAATCAACTAGTTGCATTCAATCAAATGAACTATTCAATAAGACATGCAACAATGGTAAATATAGCAATTGTGTCAAGATGAATGTAAAGCAAATATGAAATACGCAATTTGACACAAAATTTTTACCGAGGTCTCGGAGACTCGCCCGGTCTCCCCTACTCCTCGTTGAAGCGCTCACTCGGAGCCTCGCTTCTATATCCACGAAGGATATCTCACTAGGGTTGCTCCTTCTCCACACCGGATAGGCAAGCACCATAACTTTCACAATCCTTTGCTAGCCTCTCCGACAAACTTCAATTGGAGAGATCTCGGCTCTCCTCCGGTACCGTCTAGGCGAAGGCGATCGCCAAGAGTAACAAGTCGGATGCACTTTCACTTGAATCAACCACGTGCTAGAAGCTCAATGATGCAAATGATATGCTCAACACTCTAGCACTAGCAATCTAATGGAGATGAAGTGCACTAAACACTCACACAATCTCCCTCAAGCTCTCTCTCAAACCTACTCAAGATTTGGGCTCAATTCTAGCCTCTAAATGCAATAACACATATGCAACTCAATTGGCTAGGTTTTCAGCTAAAGAATGAAGTCTTTGAGCACCCAAAAATGAAGCCAAACACGAAGTATTTATAGCCTCAACGAAAAACTAGCCGTTTGCAAGAAACCGGGCCAAAAGTTGTACAGGCCGGACAATGTCCGGTCACTTCAGACACTGTCAGGCCAGTACAAAAATTTCAGCCATTGCAAACGTGTCAGTGACCGTTGGGCGAAATTTGTGAAGGCCGGACGGATACTATTTGTCCGGACAAAACGTCCGGACAAATGGATATGTCTCTGTTAACTCTCGGCTCAAAAAACTTGTACAGGCCGGACATTGTCCGGTCACTTCAGACACTGTCCGGCCACTTCGGACAAATAGCTCCGGACGGATGCATTTGTCCGTTTCATTTTTCGGCTCAAAAAATTTGTACTGGCCGGACATTGTCCGGTCACTTCAGACACTATCCGGCCACTTCGGACAAATAGCTCTGGACGGATGCATTTGTCCGGTCACTGCACACTGACAGTAAAATAAACATAACTTTTGATCCAGAGATCCAATTGAGGTGATTTTTGGCTTGTTAGAAAGATAAATCAGAGCTCTACAATTTTGTCAACAGGAGCAAGACCTTGAAAGGTCTAGAAACTTCTAGAAAATTCAGAAACTTTCCTGCTGTCAAAATGTTCAATCCAAAAATAATCTCAAATGCAATTTTAGAGTATTTGCACATACGGATTTGCCGTTTTCTCGCGGATGTGATTTGTGTCAGTTAGCAACGACCACGACCACATAGGTCTTGACATCCGATCGAAAACAGGTGGTCGATAGGGTTTGGTCGAGCGTACGCAAGCGAGTCGAAGACTGGTACGATCAGTCCGAACTCCTACGACCACGCCCAAACCCTAAACAGAAAGCCGCCAAACAAGCGATACGACCACGACCACGTATCAACACTGATACGATCAGAATATGCAAATACGACCATGACCAGCTCTAGACAAATAAACCAATTTAAACAGCTGGCGATCACGACTAAGTGCAGTTTTCAAAACATTTAATCTAATGCACATGAACTACACTTAGACTCACTAGTAATGCAAGACACTAGTGCAAGATGATATAAATGCATCTGAGCTTCCGCACTAGATAGATTCAAGCTACTAGTTTCCGACCCCTCTTAATAGTACGGTCAAACTAGTAAAAACAAACCTATCAACCCGGTCTGTCTCCAAACACCGAGACCGGTAAAATCCTAAGAAAGCAATCATTAATCTTGGATTTTACCTTAGGTGAAGTTCGACCTCGTGAAGTTCGACCGCTCGATGCTTGTCCCCGCAAGGCTCGACCTCGCTAAGCTTGACCTCGCGAAGCTCGACCGCTTGACACTTGTCCTCGCAAAGCTCGACCTTGCTAAGCTCGACCTCGCTCGAGATGTATCATATCGACTTCATCCTCTTCACACCCTTGCTCACTTTTATCCTGCAACCATTCTGAGACTAGAACATATACACTCAATGCGCAAACGTTAGTCTCATTTGCAGTTCGTCATTAATCACCACCAGATAAATCACTCCACACAAGAGTTCACTCAACAATTTCTTTCTTCGGTGAAATGACAAAACCAATTTCAATGAACAACAAATGAGTAATGGATGAATCTCACAATCATATAGATCCATATATGATACAAGAAATGCGCACACGATCCATACTACTCAAGTTATGATATCAATCAATATGGATGACTAATATCATGAGCTCTCTCTCAATCATACATAGAGATATCAAATCCAGAACACGGAGTCATCAACGTTTTGCACAAACATGGATAACTAATCATCCTGAGCTCTCCCTCAACATGTGCATCGATATTAAATCCACAACTGGAGTCATCAACCTCAAGATTTAACATATAACATCTTGATCAATCAATTAGCACAAGCTTGATGCAACCACTGATCTCATCCTCTACATATGCATCAATATCAAACTCGCAATCGAGGAAAACATCCAATTCATGGTTTACCGATAATCAATTCAATATACTTGTGCTAAATCAGGATTTATCTAAATTGTCATTTAATCATCAAATCTGATATCTTCAGATTAACTTTAATCATCATGGATTTATCCAAAACGTCATTAATCATCAAAACCTAGTTACTAAGATCTACCTAGATCCAACATTGGATGGTGGGAAGAATCGCTCCAGAAAATCATTCAGCAGCTGCTCCCATGCCACCACTACACCTGAAGGCAAAGAATGATACCACGCACTTGCATAATCACGTAAAGAGAATGGAAATAAACATGTGCGAATGGCATCATCAGAAACACCATTGTATTTCAGTGTGTTACAATACTCAAGGAAGGTCGGATGTGCTCGTTTGCGTCCTCCATGAGTGATCCTCCAAAGCGGGACTACTGTACCATCGTAATCAGAGCAGGCTTGATCTCAAAGTTGTTAGCCCGAATGGCGGGTTGAATTATGCCCGGCATGGCCCCTTGATCAGCGGGGGCCCATAGATCACAAAGTTGAGGAGGGGGATCTTGCCGGGCCATATCTGGTCCTCTGAGTCGCTCTCTCTCCCTCAGTAGGCGTCTGAATGTGCGCTTGATCTCAAGATCAAATGGGGCTATGGATGAGTCACTTCTAGACTGGCGCATACATCAAATGACTCTTCGAAGAAACAGAGATTAGTAAAGCAGTGTATGGCAATGCAGGCAAGAAAGGGTTAGTCAATCAGAAGAAGGAAGAAAAGGGGGAAAGAAAAGAGAATCAAAAGAAATCAAAAAGAAAAGAAAACAATTTAGTCATAGTTGAATACGCTCGCTAATTCTAGTCCCCTGCAATGGCGCCAAAAATTTGATACAAGTCTAAGGCGAGTTCCGCAAGAGAACGGAGACGCGGCAGTGGGCGAGTATGTCGTTCTTCCACAGAGACTAGATCAGAAGCAAAACATATAGAACTAAAATTAAATCAATGGAAAATAAAACCAAAAACAGATGAGAGAATGAGGGAAGAAGTCAGAAGAATGTAAAGAAAGGAAAATGTGAGATCGCAGCTTGTCGTTAGTGTTTAATCTACGCGACGATCGTGAATACATGCAGTTTTTAGTTTAATCGTGTAGAGGTCTAGCAAAGGGAGAATGCGTAGACGACTATCGAACACTAATCACTACAGCGTAGCAACGATACGGCAAGCAGAGTAGACACTAAGATCTCAAGTAGTGTTCTAGAATCGATCAGAATACAATCCAAACTCTCAATAACAACTCAAACATCCAACTCAGCAATACAAAATAGCAGAACGAGGATCCAGATAATGCTTTGAAAGCAACATAAGTTTGATCGGAACAAAGCGCCAGAAGATCAGACAATGAGAGCATCAACACACAAAGATAGAACCAACATCATCGATCCAGCTCAAACAGCATTTGGTTCAGTTTTCTGTACATCAAGTGATCAGAGAAAAGGATAGCAATATGCAATTGAAATGATCCAACTCAAATACTTAAATTACCAAGCTCCAATCCCATATTTGGATTCATTCAACAGAAGGAAGCAGCCTATTCAATCAACACTCACATCAAACATTCACAGCCCAAAACGAACAGAGATTGAAATGAAATTTCAATTAGAGTTTTACTCAGCTCAATTCAATACAACCATCACAGGAATTCAATTTGGGGGTGAGGGGGAGAACGAGAAAAGATATTGTTGTCAGTTGGATGTTGACTTGATGAAGAACGCCGGCGATGAAGACAGTGCCGAACAGAGCGATCTACTGTCGAAGTGGCCGAGAGCAGTGGAATCGTCGAAGTCGCGTGTCCGAGGTCGGTGAAGAAGCCGAGGAAGAAGATGGCCACGGGACCTCGGCAACTTGGGCGCAGATCCGCGGCGGCTCGAGGTAGATCGGCGGCTCCGGCGTGGATCTGGTGGCGGCGCTGGACGGTGGGGGTGATCGGCGGTGGCCACAGCAGATCCGGCAGTAAGAGGCGCGGAGCTGTGGCGGATCGGCGGCGTCGATGTCCAGTGCCAATTCGCGACGGCGGCGCGGGGGTCGGCCGGATCTGCAGACGGGTCAGGCGCGGCGCGGCGGGTCTGTGGAGGCGGCACCGCTGTGGAGACGCCGGCGGCCGGCGTCGTGGAGGTGCAGACGCGGGATGGAGATTGGCGGCGGGGCAACACGCGCAGATCCGGCGACGTCGGGTGCTCGGATGCCGTGGATCTGTGTTTCTGGTGGAGAGGAGGTGGAGAAATGGGGAGAGGAAGAAGGGAAGAAGAAGAAGAAGGAGGAAGAAGAAGGAGGAGGAGGAAAGGAGGAGAAGAGTACTGGAGGAAGAAGAAGAAGAAGAAAGAGGGAGAAGGAGGAGGAGGAGGAGGAGGAGTAGTAGTAGTAGAAGGATACTGGAGGAAGTAATGAGGAACCATGAAGAAGAAGAAAAGAGAAGGAAAAGAAAGAGGGAAGGAAGAGGAAAAGAGAAGGAAAAGAAAGAGGGAAGGAAGAGGAAAAGAGAAGGGGGTTTGGGGAGTTTTTGTAGAAGAAAAAGGGGAGGACCGCCGGTCAAGGCCGGTCGCCGACGGCGGGAAGGACGAACGGAGATGAGGAAGATGACTTGTGGTGAGAAGGGGAAGAAGAGATGGAGGTTGGACCGGCCAAGGAAGAAAGAGGGGTTAGTCTGGTTTTTGTGAATTATTTGACCATTTTGCAAAAAGGTCCTTGAGGTTTCAGGTATCTGTGATGACCTCCTGGCTATTAGGATTTTAACTTCATGAGTCTTGGATCTTATGCATTTCAATCATTGGATTTCTGAGAATTTGCAGATGGGTCCAAGGGTGCTCAACCTGCAATAGAGATAAGCAAAGCGAGTAGTCGGGTCGAATAGCAACCAATGTAGCTGTATTTGAATGTACAATGACTTAAATGACTGAATCTAGCATAAGTATGGGGTAAAATAATCAGAAATAACGCATACTTATAGGAATTATCATATATATAGACCCTAAAAGATGCAAAATGACCAAAATACCCTAACTACGACCACTAGATCGAGGGGCGCCACTATCTTTTCATACGGCGAAGGGCTTGGATCCTTGACATGTGTCCTCACTAGTTCCTAAGGCACCCTCGATGTCACCCGTTTACGGTTTTCCCCATGGGACGTCCGAGAATCCACGGGAGCCCTCCAGGACTTTCCCCTGGGTATGTTTGGGACTTCCTACGGGAGCCCTCCGGGACTTTCCCCGAGGGGCCTCTGTAGCTTTTCCCAAGAGCCCCCCGGGACTTTCCCCGGGGAGCGTCCGGGACTTCCAATAGGAGACCTCCGTAGTTTTCCACGGGAGGCGTCTATGGCTTTCCACGGGAGGCATCCAGGACTGTTCCCGGGAGCCCTCCGAGACTTTTCTTGGGAGGCGTCTGTGGCTTTCCACGGGAGGCGTCCGGGACTTTTCCTGAGAGCCCTTCGGGACTTTCCAAGAGAGCCCTCCGGGACTCCCCTGGAAATGTCCAGGACTTTCCACGGGAGCCCTCCGGGACTTTTCACGGGAGGCCTCCATAGCTTTCACGGGAAGCATCCGGGACTTTTCCCGGGAGCCCTCTAGGACTTTCCCCTGGAGATGTCCGGGACTTCCCACGGGAGGCGTCCAGGACTTTCCATGGGAGCCCTCTGAGACTTTCCATGGGAGGCCTCCGTAGCTTTCTATGGGAGGCATCCGTAGCTTTCCACGGGAGACATCCGGCACTTTTGATGAGGACACGGATGCCCGATCTTCTGATGAGAAGGATAACTTTGATTAAGGTGCATGATGACCTTGACGACCGGCTACCAACCAGCAAGCGACAGGAAACCCGGCGATCTCTAAACCACCACGACGAAGCGTTATCAACTGTGCCAAGACACGATTGACCTGATCACGAAGATCTGTTCCTGCAGGCAACCGAAGAACAAGAAAGAGCAAAGATAGGCAATCTGAAATTGCGAATTATATTAAACCAAACAAGTTGGGGTTCAGAACTCGGTCCTGTTGGTCTTGCCGACCCAAGAGGAGACGAGGTAGTTTCACACCGTGGAAAACAAAACAAAACAAAACCCAAGGAAGAAGAAGGGGGATGGTGGCCATATATAGCAAGGTTATGGCGGCCAGGGTATGGACGTTGGCCAAAGCACCCATGCCCACGGAACCCTAGGGATACACGGGCCTACAGCCCAAGGTGGAGGTAGCGCAGTACCCGGCAGGTTCTGTCTGTGGATTGTTTCATCGATTGTGGACGATCCAAAAGGAATTTGGCCATGGGCCCAAGCCCATTGGAAAGGTCTCGTCGTGGGCTTCTCTGTAAAGTACTTATTTGCCCCAAACGGACTTCGTATGTGGCTTGGGCATCTGTTTGAAGTTGGACTGCTGCTGGATGGCCGATTTGGGCTTGATGCGTCGTGGTTTGCTCCGTATTGGATATGGCTCGCTGACCCTCCAGTGTAGACGGTTTGAATAGTTCGGCACATGGATTCATGTCGACTCGTCGTCCTCCTTGATCTTCCGACGATGTAGTGATGTCAGGGGAAATCTCCGTGGGACTAAGTCCAGGTAAGTTGCGTCACATTCGCCCGGGGACGTAGCTCCCGGGCGCTCCCCAGGCGCCGCCTTTTGGCCCCCGGGACCTGGCCTCCGGCGCCGTCTCGGGCGCCGCCATTTGCCCAGGGACGTGGCCTCCGGCCCCTCCCCGGGCGCCGCCTTTTGGCGCCCGGGACCTGGCCTCCGGCGCCGTCCCGGGCGCCGCCATGTGCCCGGGGACGTGGCCTCCGGCCCCTCCCTGGGCGCCGCCATTTGGCCCCCGGGACCTGGCCTCCGGCGCCGTCCCGGGCACCGCCATCTGCCCGGGGACGTGGCCTCCGGCCCCTCGCCGAACGCCGCCATTTGGCCCCCGGGACCTGGCCTCTGGCACCGTCCCGGGCGCCGCCATTTGCCCGGGGACGTGGCCTCCCGCGCCTCCCTGGGCGCCGCCTTTTTGCCCCCGGGACCTTGCCCCCGGCGCCGTCCCGGGCGCCGCCTTTTGGCCCCCGGGACCCGGCCTCCGGCGCCGTCCCGGGCCTCGTCGCCCTTCTAAAGGTAAAGTCTCGAGCTGTTTGTCACGTGCAGGTCACGCGAGGAGCGCCTCGGGAATTAGCGACCACCTTTCAAGCATCCAAGACGTTTGACCGGAAGAAGGACGGTCCTACCCTTCAATCCGACAGTGACTTCTGGGGTAGTTTAGGCTTTTTGCTTCTTTTTGGGGCTATAAATAGCCCTTGTACCTCTCTGTTGTAAAGGATCAGATCACTTTTATTGGAATAGCTAAACTCACAGACGTGCTCCGGAAGCCTCTCCCCCGGAGAGAGCCTCCCGAGCCGACTCCGGTCGGGAGCGCGTCGACAGGACTAGGGCCCCCACCGGGACCCAAACCTGTATAAATCCTCGTGTCATTTCTTGTGCTTGTCCGGCGGGGGAGGACTGGTCATCCGGTCAACCCGTGCCGTGTAATCTTCGCTAGGATCATCCTCAAAACCTGCCGGGGTATTCGCAATACCACGACAGTTGGCGCCGACCGTGGGGACTCGTGACAAGACGCCATGGCTCCCCCAGAACAAGGGCTCGCGCCCTTCCCGGTGACCCGGGTCTCGGAGACCCGGCGCCGCCAGTCCGGGACACCGCTGTCCCGGCGGTCCCTTCCGGAGGCGACCTGGCCCAAGTACCGCCTCCCTCTTTTCCTCTTAACTTACGTGCTTCCACCTCCAGGTCGTTCCCGGTGACCGCGGGGACCTCGGCCGGGACCAGTCTCCCCCCGACGGCTCCCCCGGCTCCCCGAGATGCCCTGCTTGAGGCTCTCGTGGAGGGCCAGTGATGCGCCCAGCGCTCTATGGATGAGCTTCTCAGCGTGTTGGCGCGGCCTCCGGCCCCCACATTTGCGTCGCACCCATATCCGGGGACTATGCCCCCGTTTATGGGTTACCCGGTGGCCACTCCGGCCTCCGGGGGTTTGTCCGCCCCGTATGATCCTGCCGGGGGGTTCCCTCCCCCTGCGGGATACACGTCCGGACCCTTCCCGGCACCCGGGCCCGTCCCGGTGCCGGGAGGTTACTTCATGCCGGGGCCCTTCGTGGCACCAGGGGGGTACCCCGTCCCTGGCCTATTCCCGGGACCGGGAGCCCACTTCATGCCGGGGGTTTTCCCTACGCCGGGAGCCAGTCCCGCCCCCCGCGTCGCGTTTACCGCACCAGGGGCGGTTGACAGAGCAGCTCCCGTGCCACAGCGGACTTCCCCCCGCATGGGCTCCTCGGTTCCGGATGTCGCCGCGGGGGCTCCCCCCTCGCCGGTTCCGGATGTTACAGGGGCTCCCCCCTTCCCGGTTCCGGTCGTGGCCACTGGGGCCCCCTCCACTTCGGTTCCAAGCGTCGCCGTGGGCGCCCCCTCCCCGGTTCCGGATAATACAGGGGCTTCCCCTTTTCCGGTCCCGGGGGTCATCGCAGGGGGCTCCCCCCAATTGGCTCCGGAAGCCTCCGGGCCGGTAGTTACAGTGCATGAGCTCCCTCCCTCGGCGGAATAGGTCCGTTTCGCCCGGGGGGAGGTCGAGTGAATGCATTCACCAGAGCACGGGGAAGAACTCCCCCCCGGCCGCGGGCGCGGGGAGCCTCGCTCTCGCACCGGTCGGGGGAAGAGACCCGCGGAAGAGCCAACCTCTCCGGAGGAGAACCCGGACGTCCGGGAGCTTAGTCTCGGTCCGGAGGAAAAGCGTCGCCACCGCCACTCTGGCGGACCTCTCGGACCGCTTCCAGACTCAGACAACGAAGGTCCCGTGAAAAATACAGCGACCGGGGCTCTCCCCGGGAAGTGCAGGGGGCTAACCAGCCCCTGTGCCGAAGACTTCGCAGCATCCGGTGGCCGCGGCCCTACCGCCCTCCGCACATCGAGCACTATAACGGTGAGGCAGACCCTTACGAGTTTGTGCAGGTCTACTCCACAGCCATCTCCGCAGCCGGGGGGGACGAGACGGTACAGTGCAACGTCTTCCCCCTCTACCTCTCCGGCATTGCCCGCTCCTGGTTCTACAACCTGAAGGCGGGCTCCGTCAAGTCTTTCTCGCAGCTCAAGCGGGAGTTATGTGCCAACTTCCAGGGGAACTACGTGTGTCCCCTGGACTCCTCGCAACTGTACACTGTCCGGCAGAGGACTGGGGAAACCATCAGAAGCTTCTTCAAGCGCTTTGCTCAGGTGAAGAGCAAAGTGGCCCACGTCCCCGACTCTACGGTCATCGAAGCATGTAAAAGCGGCATCCTCCCGGGGGAGCTCCACCGAAGGCTCTCCCAGAGCTGCCCCTCTTCCGCCGACGAGCTCTTCAACGTACTCGAAAAGTACGCTCGGGCGGAGAAGGACGATATCTGGAAGAAGACCCAGGGGGCTCCCGCCCCTTTCGACCGGGGGGCCAGGGATCCCCCCAAACGCCCTAGACAGGGGGGGCTGTCGCGCCCCGAAACTGGGACAACGACTACTCCTGTAGAGACCTAGCTCGCTGCAGCTAGTCCCAAACCACAAACCTTTGACTTCCCAGGATGAGTCAAACACAGGAGTATATTACATTGCAACAGAGTACTCACAAAATATTAAGCAGTGTGGCCTGCTGGCCTTAATATTACATAAAGAGGATTACAATGCCTACAAGGCATTCAGGGTTTAGCAAAATATTTAACTACATAGCAGAAGATAGGTGACCCTCCCACAAAAGAAGTTGACGGCAGAACAACACACTTCAGGGCTCTGGCGGAACTGATTCTCCTCCTTCTGGATCCACGAAGTACTCCAGGCCATCATCTTGATCAAGGTAGGCTCCATCTATTGAGTTGAATGTTGCAAGGGTGAGCACTTACGTACTCAGCAAGTCATAGATAAGAGTAGATACATATAGTAGTGATGATATGAACCTAGACTAGTCAAGAATTATGGATATTTGTAAAATAATCTTTTCCTTTCTCATCTCATCTTATTTCAGCTCATGGCAGCACTTTTCATAATATAACATCATCATTCATGTTCACTAAATTATAGCACTACCGCGACACGTCGACACACGACAGCCCACGGCAGCACTCCTTATCATGACAACACATGTCATTTGGGTAATCTTGATTAAACATATTTTATTTAGAAAATAGTACTTGTGTCACACCCCGTGGATTTAATCCATCGCAGCAGACTCCTATAAACCCGGGAGCTCGGAGTATTCGAATACGTTTTTAACTCTGCAGAGAGGTACCAATTTACCCGCAAGATATTCCACTTTCAAGCCCATCCTATCAAAATGATTAGACCCCTGACTCACTTCATATTGTGAGCAGCAAGGTGGAAATAACAAGAACTTTTGTTATGTTTTACTCACAATTCACCCCCGACCCTGTGGCTCTCAGCGAGACACAGTTGTGGCAGGTTGTATCCAAACCTCCACCCCTTTGCTTATTCCCATTACTGAGTCAGCGTGCTTGATCACCTTCAGTGATATGTGTGGGAGCCGCGCTCCGTGTTTATCGTGCATCACTACACATCTCATGCAGGGGTTTCATGTGCGATCCACATAATTACTTGTTCAGGCCTGTCCCATACCAGGCTTACGATTAGCACTTTATTCATGCCACTAGACGCACAACACAAGGTTCTAGTCCTTATATGCCAGTGACCAGACCATCCACAACCCTGCACCTTCAGTGCCTGCATATCCTTTGCAGTCTAGCACCTCCAGTGCTACAGCCATTCCACACCATTTTTCTGGTCACGGCTATGGGTTTTATTTCATGAATATAAATATATAAATACATATAATAGTTCATGGCTCAAAACTTGTTTATTTCACATTTCACAGATAACCAGTCTAGTACTGCCAATTCATAAATCAACCATTCTCAATCTTTCACATGCAATATTGCCTATATTCAAGGTTATATTATAGCAACATTTAAAATATAGGTTCAAGATGACCAAGGATATGACTTGCCTTCCGCATCGTAAGATACAGCAGTCGATGACGGGTCAACAGCAAAATCTTCAAAGTCAGCTTCTGAATCTGCTCGACGACAAACAAACACACAATGATTACTTATAATATTAAAATGTTTTATGACTTATATGCAGAAATGCTCAACAAGAATGATTGAACTAAACTGGATCTAATTTGAACTGCAAACTGAACTGAGTCGAGGTTCTAGGGTTTCAAGGAATTTGGCTAAGGATGGTGATTAGATAATCTTAGGGTTTCAGGATTACAATAGGGATAACAATTTTGTGGCTGGTTTAATCAAAACAGCGAATGTCAACAGATCGACATTCGGATCAAGACTTTGACATAGCTTTAAGAAAAGCTAGGGTGCTTATCTCAAGTTGTGGTAGTAGAAGAAAATGTAGATCACAACTCTACAAATTCAGTGGACAAGGTGGTTTTCAAGTTACACATCCAGAAGTGGGTAAACAAGGTCAATGCCACTGACTGACAAGCTCTGGCATAGAGCTGACAATGCCAAAAACTAGGGCTTGGCACAACTTTTGATCTGGAGCTCCAAATGATGCACCACTTTGTCTGGGAGGTAGGCATTGATAATAGGAACAATTAAGTTAATAGGATCTAGGGCAGGAAATGGCTGGAAAGCAAGAAATTTGATGATGAACTGAGATGAACTGGCTGCACTGGAGCAGTTCTGGTCAAAAACTTGGCAAAGCTGTAGCTTTTGATCTAGGCTGATCTAGGTGTCAGGCTAGAAGACAAAAATGCTCAGGAGGCTAAGGCACATCTAAAAGACAAGGTGATTTGGGCTGGAATGGCCGGGAACACTTTTCCGGTCATCGGCGCCGGAGAAGAAGCACTGCCAATTGGGGGTTTCTGCTACAGGCCAAAAGAACTTAATTCCTTGCTTGGAGAGCATCTGGGAGGTATAAGGAAGCTTCTGGTACAATTAGATTGGCCGGAGGATCACTGGAGAAGTCTGGCGACGATCGCCGGTTTCTGGTGAAGCTTGGTTTAGGGAGAAGCTTCGATTCTTGCTTAATTGGGGATTCTAAGCTTATAGGCTTTCTTGAAATAACTCACTGATCAATTTTGTTTACAGAAACGAAAGCTAATTTGTACTGGATTGAGCCACATTACAGGAACAGGGCAATTGACAATTCCGGTGATCGCCGGCGTTAGGGGTCACCGGTGAGCAATTAAACAGTACTACACAGAGAGGATAAGTAGAGGAACTCACTGATGGATTCAATTTGAATATTGGTACAACGGATGAAGCTGGCACCGTGAGCCTCCTCGACGGCTCGCCGGAGAAGAAAACGAAAACAGGAATTCCCGGACTTGGCTGATTTCTGGTGAAGTGTGGAGAAGCTGCTGCACACAGTGGGGTTTAAATAGACCAGGCGAAGATTGCGAAGAGGGGACAATGAAGTAATTGGCAGCCGGTGACTTGACTGGTTGCGTGCAGGAGCAATAGCGGCGAAGAAACAGCAAGAGTGGTGATGCGACGGCGACAAGCTTTCAGCTGATCACAATGTCGCCTCATCGGGACCTGGCAAAGCTTGTAGCAAGCGGTGGCGACAAGTACTGGCGCGGCAAAGCGACGTGGCAATGAATTGCTGACAAAAGCCGTTGATCGCGGGCGGGAGCAGGCACTGGTCGTCGACGTAGCAGCAACCTTGCCACGGCACTGGCTGGAGCGAGGACACGTGCGCACTGGCATGCACGGTCACGAGCGCGGCGAAGCCTCACCGGCGGCGAGCAACCACGGCGCACAGGCACGGCGGTTTCTGGTCGTATGCTTGCTGTTGCCCTGGTCGAAAATGGACTGAATTGCAGTTTCAATTCTTTGAGTTTTGGACTGAAATGTAAATCTGGAATTCTGGGAGGTTTAAACTGAAATCTGCTTTCACTAATCTGGCAGATATATTCAACAAAATATTTGGCAAGGATGTTTGATAAAATCTGGCACATTTGAATAGTTTTCAATACAAACTGAAAATAGGGTAATTTAGGGTAAAATAAGATTTAAGTTTTGTCGATTTCGAATTTTGGCATTTAGGGTTTGATTTTGATATCTGCACAGAAGAGAAACTTGTGGCAAATAGCATTTTGAGAAGATTTGCTGAAGAAATTCTGAATTTGGAGTTAATCTGGAGATTTTAGCCTTTTTGGGTTTTCAGATATCAGATAAGGACTAATTTGCGATAACTCTTGGACTGATTTGTGAAAAGAGTCTAGATGGTGAAATCTGGCTGTCAACTTTTTGGATTAAGGTATTGACATACCCATGATCATATTCCAGGAATAATCTGGTCTGAACTTGGTCAAGATTTTGATTAAATCTGGATTTCTGAAACTTACGGTATTTGGGTAATATAGGATATTCTGTTTTCGAAAACAGAATGGAGTTGATAAATCTGGGGTTTAGAGATAGAATTGGATCTAGGTTCTGAAGACTTTTAGATTCAGGGTAACTGATAGATCACATCTGAACGATCTGATCTTGATTTGAGGTCACAGGATAGATTTTGGAGATTTTAGGGCTTAGGATAGATACTGATCTGGCTATTACTACAGATACATGCATGCATGCTATTGATGAAAAAAAAAATTTTCACCCCTAACTTAGGGTGTTACAGATCTACCCTCCTTAAAGAAATCTCGCCCCGAGATTTACCTAAGACAGGAAAAGATAAGGATAGGTTTGCTTAAGATCTTCTTCCTTCTCCCAAGTAGCCTCTTGCTCTGAATGATTCTCCTATTGAACTTTACACAATCTGATTTTCTTCCTTCGGAGCTAACGTTCATCAGTGGCTAGGATTCTGATTGGGTGCTCAAGATAAGTGAGATTCTTCTGTAATGACACATCTTGTACATCCATCTGGTCAGTAGGTTCCTTCAAACATTTCCGAAGCTGAGAGACATGAAACACATCATGCACTCCTGCTAATCCCACAGGTAATTCCAATTTATATGATACTTCTCCTTTTCTCTTGATTATCTTAAATGGTCCAATGTATCTTGGCGATAACTTTCCTTTCACTTGGAATCTTTGTAATCCCTTGAATGGTGTGACCTTGAGATACACAAAATTTCCTGGTTCAAATGATAATTCTCTCCGTCGTTTATCTGCATAACTCTTTTGTCGTGATTGTGCTGTTTTCAACCTTTCTCTGATGAGTCTGACATGAGCTTCTGCTTCTTCTACTATCTCTGGTCCTATGACCTTTCGTTCCCCTGGCTCATTCCAATGCAATGGAGTTCTGCATTTACGTCCATATAAAGCTTCAAATGGTGCCATCTGTATCTAGCTTGATAACTGTTATTATATGTAAACTCTGCAAATGGTAAACATTTGTCCCATGATGTTCCATAATCTAGTATACAAGCTCTTAGAAGATCTTCTAGGATTTGGTTGACTCTTTCTGTCTGTCCTCCCGTTTGTGGATGATATGCAGTACTGAAATCCAACTGGGTTCCTAGGGTTTCATGCAGTCTATTCCAAAATTTGGAGGTAAACTGTGTTCCACGATCTGAAACTATCTTCTTAGGAATACCATGCAATGCCACTATTCTTTGCATGTATAACTCTGCTAATTTACTGCCATCATAAATCTTTTTGACTGGTATGAAATGAGCTACTTTAGTAAGTCTGTCCACAATAACCCATATGGAATCATATCCTCCTTGAGTTTTAGGTAATCCTGTAATGAAATCCATACCAATTTCTTCCCATTTCCATAATGGTATTGGTAGAGGTTGTATCTTTCCTGCTATTTTCTGGTGTTCTGCTTTAACTCGCTGACATGTATCACAGCTTGCAATATACTCTGCAATCTCTCTCTTCATATTATCCCACCAGAATCTGGTCTTCAAATCTTGATACATCTTTGTGTTACCAGGGTGTATTGAGTATGGAGTTTTATGTGCTTCATGGAGAATTATTTCCTTAAGATCTGCGTTTTGAGGTACACAGATTCTTCCTCGATACCATACAATCCCTTGATTATCTTCAGTGAAACCTTGAGCCTTTCCTAACTTGATTCGACTCTTGATCTTACAAATTTCTTCATCTTCCTTCTAGACATTTCCTATCTGTTCTTCAAGTTGAGGTTTTACTGTTAAAGTAGCTACCGTTCCCTGCGGTACTATCTCCACTTGATGATTCTGCAACTCTTGTTGTAAGTAAGGGTTCTTCAACATAACCATTCCTTGTAGGTTGTAAACTTTTTTGCTTAGGGCATCAGCCACTACATTAGCTTTCCCTGGATGGTACTGAATACTAAGATCATAATCTTTGATCAATTCCAGCCATCGTCGTTGACGCATGTTGAGCTCCGTCTGTGTGAAAATATACTTGAGGCTTTTATGATCTGTAAAGATCTCACACTTATGTCCAATGAGATAATGCCGCCATATCTTTAAAGCATGTACTACTGCTGCTAATTCCAAATCATGGGTCGGATAATTTTCCTCATGTGGTCTCCATTGACGTGAAGCATAAGCCACTACTCGACCTTGCTGCATTAACACACAGCCTATTCCTTGCTTTGAAGCATCACAGTAAACTACAAAGTCTTCCTTGCTGTCTGGTAAAGTGAGGACTGGTGTTGTTGTCAATTTCTGCTTCAGCTTCTGAAAACTCTCCTCACACTTGGTGGTCCATTCAAATGCAACATCCTTCTTTAGCAGGTTTGTAAGAGGTTTGGCAATTTGGGAAAATCCTTCAATGAATCTCCTATAATACCCTGCTAATCCCAAGAAACTTCTAATCTCTGAAACTGAGGTAGGTTGCTTCCACTCCTTGATTGCAGAGATTTTAGCTGAATCCACTGAAATTCCTTCTACTGTCAACACATGTCCAAGAAATGAAATTCTTGACATCCAAAATTCACATTTGTCAAACTTGGCATAAAATTGCCTCTCTCGTAGCCTTTCCAAGACTAGGTGTAAATGTTGTTCATGTTCTTCCGTACTCTTGGAATATATCAGAATGTCATCTATGAATACTATGACAAACTTGTCAAGAAAATCCATAAATGTACTGTTCATGACATTCATGAAAGCTGCCGGAGCATTGGTCAAGCCAAAAGGTACTACTGTAAACTCATATAAACCATATCTGGTAGTGAAAGCAGTCTTCGGTATATCTTCCTTCTTGATCTTCAGCTGTTCCGGCCCTTCCCGCTCCCGCGGGGGGTCAGCAGACGCAGGAGGGGGAGCCTTCAGAAGCTCTCCCCTTTCAAACTTCGCAGCGGCACATCAACGTCATCGTGGGAGGATCTGCCTCCGGGCGGGACTCTAAGCGCCAACGTAAGGAGTACGCGCGCGAGGTGAAGGTTGTGGGGGTGCTACACGCGTCCCCGCCACCTAAGTGGTCGGACATCCCCCTCACCTTCACGGCAGAAGACGCGCAGGGGGTTCGCTTCCCCAACGACGACGCGCTCATTGTCTCCGCGACCATCTACAACTGCCATCTGGCCCGTATCCTGGTGGACGGCGGGAGCTCCGCCGATGTCCTATTCCTGAAGGCCTTCAAAGAGATGCAGGTGGATGAGAAGCTCCTGCAGCCCACTGCCGGGCCCCTGCAAGGTTTTGTCCCGGGGAAGGCGATCCACCCCGTGGGCAAGGTAGATCTTCCTATGACGTTCGGCACCCCGGAGAACTACCAGACCGAGCTGGTCCGCTTCGACATAGTAGATCTCCCCTCCTCCTACAACGCGATTATGGGGAGGACTACAATCAACCGGCTGGGGGCTGCCACCCATCAAAACTACCTCTGCATGAAGATCCCCGGGCCGCATGGTGTGATCAATGTCCGGGGAGACCAAGACATGGCCCGTGCTCTATACGAGCGCGCTGCGGCCACAACCGGAAGCGTCAACCTCATAAAGAAGCCCGGGGGGGAGGTTTCTCCCCCAGAACTAGACGCCGCTGCGCCACTGCCCGGGAGGCCCCTCCTCAAGCCGCGTCCGGAAGGGGGCCTTCGGAAGGTCCCGCTGTCCCCGGGCAACGAAGACAAAACCGTTTGGGTCGGGTCGGAGCTCCCCGAGGAGCACGCAGCGCAAGTTGCGGCTTTTCTGCGCGAAAACTCCGATGTTTTTGCGTGGAAGCCCTCGGACATACGGGGCGTCGCCCGGGAGGTCATTGAGCACAAGCTCGCAGTGGCCCCCGGTCACCCCCCGGTCAAACAGAAGCTGCAAAAACTCTCCCTCGAGCGCCAAGAGGCAATCAAGGTGGAGATCACCCGGCTCCGAGAGGCGGGGTTCATTCGGGAGGTCCTGCACCCCGAGTGGCTCGTGAACCCCGTCCTCGTCAAGAAATCAACCGGTAGGTGGCGGATGTGCGTAGACTTCACCGACCTTAACCGCGCTTGTCCCAAAGACAATTTCCCGCTCCCGCGGATTGATCAGCTCGTCGACTCCACTGCGGGGTGCGAGCTCATGAGCTTCCTAGACGCCTATTCGGGTTACCATCAAGTCCGGATGGCGGAAGGGGACGAGGAAAAGACGAGTTTCATAACTCCCCTCGGAACCTTCTGCTACGTCCATATGCCCTTCGGGCTCAAGAATGCGGGGGCAACCTTCCAGCGCCTCATGACGCTGGTTTTCAAAAATCAAGTCAGCCGCAACGTCGATGTCTATGTAGACGACGCGGTCGTCAAGAGTCCCCGCGCAGCCTCCCACATCGACGACCTGGCTGAAACCTTCCGCAACCTCCGCGCGTTCGGGCTCAAACTCAACCCAGAGAAGTGCGCCTTCGGCGTGCGCGGGGGGAAGCTCCTAGGTTTCCTCGTGTCCCAGCGGGGCATAGAGGCAAACCCCGAGAAGATCCGGGCTTTCCTAGACATGCCCCCGCCGCGCTCCGTCAAGGATGTCCAGCGGCTCTCCGGCCGCCTAGCCGCGCTAAGCCGCTTCGTCTCCCGGTCGGGGGAGCGGGGCCTCCAGTTCTTCAAGATCCTCCGGGGGCTCGAGGGGTTCCGCTGGACCCCCGAGGCCCAGGAAGCCTTCAACGACCTCAAGAAGTACCTCACGAGCCCTCCAATGCTCGTGAGTCCGTCTCCAGAAGAGCCCTTGCTCCTCTACCTTGCCGCGACCCCCGTCACCGTCAGCGCGGTCTTGGTGAAGGAGCAAGGGGGGCAGCAGCGTCCCGTGTACTACGTGAGTGAGGCCCTTCAAGGGGCCAAAACTCAGTACACGGAGATGGAGAATGTCTGCTACGCCCTCCTCATGGCGTCCCGGAAGCTTCGGCATTACTTCCTGGGGCACCCCATCACCGTCCCGTCGTCCCTCCCCCTGGGGGAGGTACTGCGGAACAAAGAAGCCACCGGCCAGATCGGGAAGTGGGGGGCCCAGCTTGCCCCCTTCTCCCTGTCCCTTACCGGCCGCTCCGCCATCAAGTCGCAGGTCCTCGCCGACTTCGTCGCAGAGTGGACTCCCGCCTCTGGGTCCGGGGACGAAGATCTCCCTGTGCCGCCCCGACACAGTGATCATTGGACCCTCACGTTCAATGGGTCGCTGTGTCTAGCCGGGGCTGGTGCGGGAGTAGTCCTCCGGAGCCCCGAGGGGAAGGAACTCGAGTACGCCGCGTGGCTTGAGTTCCCTGCAACCAACAACGTCGCCGAATAGGAGGGTTTGCTCCTCGGGATGCGCCTCGCGCGCTCCCTGGGGATCCAGCGCCTCCTAGTCAAGAGAGATTCTCAGCTCGTAGTTTTCCAAATGGACAAGTCTTACCTGTGCCATGACGCAAACTTAAGTCTTTATTTGCAGGAAGTACGAAAGATGGAGAGGCATTTCGACGGCCTCGAGGCCCGGCATATCCCGCGGAGGGACAATGACCGGGCCGACTCCCTGGCCCGGGCGGCAAGCGCCCGGGAATCGCTCCCCAAGGGGGCTTTCCTGGAAATCATCACGAAGCCCTCGGTGGCCTCCCCGGACACGGGCGACGAGCCTCATGTCCCGGAGGTCGCCGAGATCATCCGGACTCTGTCTTGGATGGACCCCCTCATCTCCTTCATCAAGGGGGTGGGGGACCCTCCCAGTGAGACCGAGGCTAAACGCCTCCGGGCTAAAGCCCGGGCATACCTCCTGCTGGAGGGGAGGCTCTACAAGCGGGGGGCTTCCGCCCTCCTGCGCTGCCTCCCCCGGCCGGAGGGACTTCAGCTCCTCGAAAACATCCACGCGGGGAGCTGTGGTTCTCACCTAGCCCCGCGTGCCATTGCGGCCAAGGCCCTCCGGCAGGTCTTCTACTGGCCCACGGTCATGCGCGACGCGCGAGACCTTGTCTCCGCGTGCGAGGCATGCCAGAAGATGGCCAAGGGCTCGAACCTCCCCACTATAGCGCTGCAGACAATCCCCATCACTTGGCCCTTCGTGCGCTGGGGGATGGACCTCTTAGGGCCCTTCCCCCCAGCGCCCGGGGGATACAAGTATGCGGTAGTCGCAGTCGACTATTTTACAAAGTGGGTTGAAGTGGAGCCTTTGGCCAGCATCACGTCCCGGGCCGTTCAGCGGTTTTTCTGGAAAAACGTCGTATGTCGTTTTGGTGTCCCCCGGGAAATCACCGTGGACAACGGGACCCAATTCGACTCGGCTTATTTCCGGGAATTCTGTGAAGGCCTGGGGCTCGTCATCCACTTCGCCTCAGTGGCCCATCCCCGGAGCAATGGGGCTGTCGAGAGGGTCAACGGTGTGATCCTACAGGGGTTGCGCCGGAGACTCGAGCAAACCGCTTCTAAGCGGGGTGCATGGGCAGAGGAGCTCCCTAGCATCCTTTGCTCCATGCGCACGACCCCGTCCCGGGCGACGGGGCGTACTCCCTTCTCCCTGGTCTACGGGGCGAAGGCAGTCCTCCCCCCGGAGATCGGCTTCCGGTCACTGCGGGTCGAGCTCCTGGAGGGAGCCACGCCCGCAGCGTACCAGGCCAATGAGGCCAACCAGCGCCTGGAGATCGACCTCGTGGAGGAGGAACGCGACCGAGCGCTCCTCCGCCACGCCATCTACGAGCAAGAGATGGCGCGCGCGTACAATCAGCGCGTGCGCGAGAGGGCTTTCCACCTTGGGGACCTTGTCCTCAAGCGTGTGACGGACCCCCAGGCCCAGGGTAAGCTCTCCCCCAAGTGGGAGGGCCCCTACAGGATCTCCGCGGTCCTGGGCTCGGGGGCCTACAAGCTCTCCAACCTTCAAGAGCAAGAGCTGAAGCACACATGGAATTTGCGTTTACTTCGCAAGTTCTACGTTTAGCCTTACGGGCCTGTCCCCTCCCCCGGAGCGTTCACGCCGGAGGGGGAGGAGGGACACTGTATTTTCCTCTCCTTCCGCGACTTCGCAGGGGGAGGCCCTGTACTTCATTTTATTAGCAATACATAGGTCTTGCTTTTCAAACTCTCATTGCAGGTCTTTCTCATTACCGCCCCTAGCGGCGATGCCCTCCCCGCGAGGATGCCCCTCCCCGCGAGGACGCCCTCCCAGTGAGGATGCCCTCCCTGTGAGGATGCCCTCCCTGCGAGGAAGCCCTCCCCGTGAGGATGCCCTCTCCGCGAGGAAGTGGGCCAGGCCTAGCAAGTGCCTCCTGCAGGGCGGCTTACGATCAGCCCTCGTGGACTGAGGGTGTAAGCGGCAACCCGGTCACAGTGGCCGCGGTAACGAGTCACTTTGGGAGACTAGTCCCCTGCCCAAACACTCAAGACCCGTCTTCGAGCACTTCCTCCTCCGGGAGTAGACGCTCTCCCCAGTGGGACGTCTAATGGCATTCTTGGATATTTGGTCCCCGGCGACCTTATTCCCGGCTCCCCGTCCTCACAGCGACTGGATGAATGCCTCCAGGCGATCTTATTCCCGGCTCCCCGTTCTCATGGCGACCGGATGAATGCCTCCCGTAGACCCTATTCCCGGCTCCCCGTCCTCACGGCGACTGGATGAATGCCTCCGGGCGATCTTATTCCCGGCTCCCCGTTCTCACGGCGACCGGATGAATGCCTCCTGGCGACCCTATTCCCGGCTCCCCGTTCTCACGGTGACCGGACGATTGTCTCCTAGGAAGCTCGCCTCCGGAAATCTCATCAGGTTTTCTTGGACATTTCTTCCACATGAGGCCTTATTCCCGGCTCCCCGTTCTCATGGCGACCGGACGATTGTCTCCTAGGAAGCTCGCCTCCGGAAATCTCATCGGGTTTTCTTGGACGTTTCTTCCACATGAGGCCTTATTCCCGGCTCCCCGTTCTCACGGCGACCGGACGATTGTCTCCCGGAAGGTCTTCTCCTTGGAAAACTCGTTTTAAAATTTTCTAACTTAGAAAAATTCCTATGCTACAGGTGACTTCCATCCCGGGGGCCTTGTTACCCCCACAGCGCGCGGAGCTATCCTCCGGCCCGCTGTGGGTGGTGGGGATAAGGAACCCCCGGGTGTCGACCGTACCGCCCACGAGCAAACTTAGCTCATTCTTGTGAAAAGGAGTCATCCGGACCATCCAAGAAGAAGAAACAAAAAGACAATGAAAGAAGAAGCAACAACACAGCTTTATTGATTGTCAAACCCGGAGGACATCTTCCCCCTCTGGTGGGCTTCGGAAACGATACAACCCGGGTTCTAACCCGGGGGATTCTATACTCCCTAAGGCTCCTACGCCTAATACTCTCGGAGGCTCTCCGCTAGCTCCCGGGTCAAGTCCCGGGACAATGCCCGTACGCGGCGCCGAGCGTCCCGGAGCACATCTTCAGGCCAGGACTCGTATCCCGCCGGTGGAAGTATCCGGAGGGGAGGTATCATCCGGAACCCCGGTCGCGGAGGGGACAATTCGGCGCGATGATTGTCAAAGTTGTCCAAGTGCCACTCCGGACGCCACCTCAACCGGATCGGCTCCTGGACGCTGTCCCCGCCGCAATTCCCGGAGACAAGGCTTAGCAAGATTAAAGCCGCTTGGGCGTCCCCCGGGGAGCCCCTCCCGGACCTTCGCCCGGGAGCAACCTCCCGGGAACCCTGGTAACAAAACATTCAATTCAAAGACTTAGAAAAAATTCTAACTTCATTGCATTCGAAATGTTTTTGTACAAGTGTCCGGGGCTTCTTCTAAGAAGCTACCGGAATCAAAAGTCCTAACAAAACAAAAGGCTCCTATCTAAAGACCCGGGGGGAGGCTCATACTTTTTCGTTGGCGTCCTGCCCCCGGGGGGCTTCTTCTAAGGCCGGGGCTGGGACATCCCCCGCCGGAGGCGCCGGAGCCGGGAATCTCGCCCGGATGATCCGGTCGTAGAATCCTCCGGCAAGCTGCTCGACCTCCCGGCGCGACGGCTCGAAGGAGTCCGGGAAGCTTCGGGGGATGCAGCCCTCGATCGCCCGAGCGCCGACCCCCCGAAACTCGACGAGCCCCGCAGCAGCCGCGACAATGGGGATCGCTCGGCCCCGCGCTCGAGCGTCGGCAGCCTCCGGAATGGCGGAGACCTATGCGTTGAGAAAACGCACAGCCTCCGCGAGGGTCGCCGGCGGCACCTCCTTGCTCCCGGAGCCTAGGCTTACGCCAAGGCTCTCGAGGGCCGAACGGACGGAGTGGCCCGCGTCCGCCACCGCCCGGACGCTCGAGCCCTCGAGCTCCCGGAGTGCCTCCTCCCTCGCCTTGGCCTCCTCCCGGAGGCGGCCGTTGACAGCCTCGGAAATATGAACCTAGGCCCGGACCCGGGTCAGTTCCACGAGGGCTTCGTCGCGTTCCCGGAGGGCCTCCTCATGCTGCCCTACGGAGGCCGCGGCCCGGCCCTCCGCTTCCTTAAGCAGCCGGGTGACCCGCTGCTCAAGGCCCCAGGTAACAGCTGCCACCTACAAAATATATAGAGTTAGAAAAATCTCAAGTGCAGGAAATAAATGAAGACGTCATCGACTCGAGTTACCTGGGCCCCGAGGGACTGAAGCCCCTGGAAACGCTCATGGAGCGTTCCCTCCGCGACGAAGGCCTGCACCTTCCGGGTGTGCAGGCCCTCCGCGTACCGGGCGACTTCCCCCGCGGGAAGCAGAGGGGCCTCTCGCCCGGCGCCGGCGTCGCGGCCGGTGGGGGGTCCCCAGACCTGTGAGTCCGGTAACGCGGCCGGCGTCACCGGCGTCTTCGTGGCCGAGGTCTCCTCCGAAGACGTGGCCGAGGAGCTTCGGGCAGGGGTCCCTGCCCGGGGGGGGGGGGGGATCATCAGACCTTTCCCCACCTCGGGCCGAAAGGTCCTCGGGGCCTCCTCCTCCGGAGGAACCTCGTAGACCGAGGGGCTCCCCCCCTCGTCCACCGGCCAAACCCACGGAGGCGAGGCCTCCGCGAATCTCACCTCCAGCCTCTCCGGCTCCAAGGAAGCCGGAAGGGGCAGGAGGGGCTCCACCGAGGGTGGCGACGGGGCGTAGTTCGCTGAGTCCGACGCCGCCCCGCCCGCGGCTGCCTCTTTTCCCCGGGCCTCGACGGGGCTCTTCGGGGGAGGAGGTGTTGCTCCCTTCTGGGCCGGTGCCCGGACACGCTCGCTCCCGGGGGTCTTGTCCCGGGGCTTCACCGGTGTCGCCGCCGGCGTCGACGATGGGCCGGGGGTCTTTTGGACCCTGGCCTTCTTGGGCTCCGAGCCCCCGGCCGCGTCCCTCCCCCGTTTGTCCGACCCGGGGGTGGGGGGAGGCTTCCTCTCCAGGAGCTTTAGCTCGTTGGCGGCCGCTACCAAGTTCTGGGGAGGGCCCTCCCCCACGAGGCGCACGACGCGCTCGTGCTCGTCGGCGAAGTACCTCCCTAGGAGGTTCTTCGCCTTCTCCCGCCCCGCCGGGTACGGCCGGACTATAAGAGGTAAAGAGTTAGTCAAATTCCCAGAAACTTGTAAATGCATTGCAGGTAGTGGACTTACGTCGAGTCACCGGTTTGACCAGGGGCCACTGCTCGGGGCCCATGCCGATCCCCCTCTTCCCGCCTGTGAAGGGGGAGATCCGGAGGAGAGCCATCTCCTCGGCGGCGTCCCGCATTGAGCGGATCTTCTTGGAAAGGAACACTCGGCCGAGGAGCTCGAACTCCTCATCCTTCCACACCGGCGGCTTCGGCGCGGACGATCGGCTGTAGGTGGGGGGCTCCGGGGCGTACACCACCGCCTCGTCCCGGACCCGGAGGTTAAACCACCTCCGGACCCAGTCGCCCCAGTGGTCCCGGGAGGCCGCCGCCGGGTAGTCGGCCACCCGGGATGGCAGCATTTGTACCATCACCGAACCGAAGGGGGACTTGGGTCCCCCCTTCACCAGGTGGGAGCTCCGTGCCGCCGGTTCGTAGAAGTACCGGAAGGCGCGAAGGGTGGGCTCCTGCCCGGTCGCCGTCTCGTAGAGCCAGATGAAGAGGCCATTCAGACGAGCTCGTTCGGGGTGAGGTGGTTGAGCACCACCCCATACTCCTTCAGAAACTCCCGGAGCATGGGATGCACCGGGAGCCGGAGCCCCGCCTCCAGGAAGGCCTCGAAGGCCACGACCTCTCCGGGCCTGGGGCGGGGGGCTCCGTCTTTCTTCACGGGGACTCGGATGTCCCCGTCCGCGACGACGCAGCGTTCGACCAAGGACTCAGCGTCCTCGGCCGTGAACTCCGACGCCCAGGGGAAATCCGGAGGGATTTCCTCCGGGGGCACTTCCGTGGTCTTTGCTCGACCCTTGGGTGCCATGAGGTTAGTCTTCTTTTTTCTTCGGTGGCTAACCTTTCAGGAGGCTACTACTAAAACTTCCGGATGTCTGCTACCGGGAGCTAACTACCGGAAAGAGCTACCGGGAGAGGGCTACCGGGAGAGCAAAAATCGCTAAGGTTGAAAGTTTGGAATGAACTTTCGGGCCCCCCAAGACCCTATTTATAGGGGCGGGACGTGGTCTAGATGCACGCCACGTGGCACCCGCGGAGCAATCTGGACCGTAGAAGTTCAAACCGTGCGCGGGAAACGAAGGGACGGGCGTGGAATCGAGGTGCCGGTTTGAACCGCGCGCGCATTTATGGCGAAACGGCGTGGCCTTAAGCGCGGGGCACGGAAACCAAAGTGCCGCGGCTCCGCTGACTTCGTCCGGAGATTTTCCCGGTAACATATGCCATACCCACCGGGGGCTCAAGCTTCGTCCACGGGGGGCATGGGGGGCTGCCGTAGAGGGAAATCTCCACGGGACTAAGTCCAGGTAAGTTGCGTCACATTCGCCCGGGGACGTAGCCCCCGGGTGCTCCCCGGGCGCCGCCTTTTGGCCCCCGGGACCTGGCCTCTGGCGCCGTCCCGGGCGCCGCCATTTGCTCGGGGACGTGGCCTCCGGCCCCTCCCCGGGCGCCGCCGTTTGGCGCCCGGGACCTGGCCTCCGGCGCCGTCCCGGGCGCCGCCATGTGCCCGGGGACGTGGCCTCCGGCCCCTCCCCGGGCGCCGCCATTCGGCCCTCGGGACCTGGCCTCCGGCGCCGTCCCGGGCGCCGCCACGTGCCCGGGGACGTGGCCTCCGGCCCCTCCCCGGGCGCCGCCATTCGGCCCTCGGGACCTGGCCTCCGGCGCCGTCCCGGACGCCGCCATGTGCCCGGGGACGTGGCCTCCGGCCCCTCCCTGGGCGCCGCCATTTGGCCCCCGGGACTTGGCCTCCGGCGCCGTCCCGGGCGCCGCCATCTGCCCGGGGACATGGCCTCCGCCCCTCCCCGGGCGCCGCCTTTTGGTGCCTGGGACCTGGCCTCCGGCGCTGTCCCGGGCGCCGCCATCTGCCCGGGGACGTGGCCTCCGCCTCTCCCCGGGCGCCGCCTTTTGGTGCCCGGGACCTGGCCTCCGGCGCCGTCCCGGGCACCGCCATCTGCCCGGGGACGTGGCCTCCGCCCGTCCCCGGGCGCCGCCATTTGGCCCCCGGGACCTGGCCTCCGGTGCCGTCCCGGGCGCCGCCATTTGCCCGGGGACGTGGCCTCCGGCGCCTCCCCGGGCGCCGCCTTTTTGCCCCCGGGACCTTGCCCCCGGCGCCGTCCCGGGCGCCGCCTTTTGGCCCCCGGGACCCGGCCGCCGGCGCCTCCCCGGGCGCCGCCTTTTTGCCCCCGGGACCTTGCCCCCGGCGCCGTCCCGGGCGCCGCCTTTTGGCCCCCGGGACTCGGCCTCCGGCGCCGTCCTGGGCGCCGCCATTTGCCCGGGGACGTGGCCTCCGGTGCCGTTCTGGGCCTTGTCGCCCTTCTAAAGGTAAAGTCTCCAGCTGTTTGTCACGTGCAGGTCACGCGAGGAGCGCCTCGGGAATTAGCGACCACCTGTCAAGCATCCAAGGCGTTTGACGGGGAGAAGGACGGTCCTACCCTTCAATCCGACGGTGGCTTCCGGGGTAGTTTAGGCTTTTTGCTTCTTTTTGGGGCTATAAATAGCCCTTGTACCCCTCTGTTGTAAAGGATCAGATCACTTTTATTGGAATTGTGTTCCTCGATCTGAAACGATCTTCTTCGGGATACCATGCAGTGTCACTATTCGCTGCAGGTATAGCTCCGCTAATTTGTTGCCATTATACGTTTTCTTGACTGGTATAAAATGAGCAACTTTCGTGAGTCTGTCCACACTGACCCATATGGAATCATATCCCCCTTGTGTTCTGGGAAGTCCTGTGATAAAATCCATACCAATCTCTTCCCATTTCCAAGTTGGCACTGGTAAGGGTTGCAGCTTTCCAGCTACCTTCTGATGATCGGCCTTAATCCTTTGGCAAGTGTCACATCTTGCGACATATTCCGCGATTTCCCTCTTCATTCCATTCCACCAGAATTGCGTCTTCAGATCCTTGTACATCTTGGTGTTTCCAGGGTGTAGTGAGTATGGGGTTTTATGGCCTTCGGAAAGAATTAGTTCCTTGAGGTCTGTATTTCGGGGCACACAAATCCTTCCCCGATACCACACAATTCCTTGATGATCTTCAATGAAATTCTGGGTTTTTCCTGATCTGATGTGGCTCTTGATCTTATGTATCTCCTCATCTTCTTTCTGAGCATCCTCAATCTGCTCTTGGAGTCGAGACTCCACAGTCAATGTAGCTAACATCCCAGATGGCACTATGGTTACTTCAAGATTCTGAAATTCCTGCCGTAAGCACGGGTTCTTAGGTGTAGCTCCTTGTAGGGTATAAGCCTTCCTGCTCAAGGCATCTGCCACTACGTTGGCTTTCCCTGGATGGTAGAGTATGCTGAGGTCGTAGTCCTTGATCAGCTCGAGCCATCGGCGCTGACGCATATTGAGCTCCGTCTGTGTGAAGATATACTTGAGGCTTTTATGATCTGTAAAGATCTCACACTTATGTCCAATGAGATAATGCCGCCATATCTTTAAGGCGTGAACCACTGCTGCTAACTCCAAATCATGAGTCGGATAATTTTCCTCATGAGGTCTCCATTGGCGTGAAGCATAAGCCACCACTCGACCTTGTTGCATTAACACACAGCCTATTCCTTGCTTTGAAGCATCACAGTAAACTACAAAATCTTCTTTGCTGTCCGGTAAGGTGAGGACCGGTGTTGTTGTCAATTTCTGCTTCCGCTTCTGAAAACTTTCTTCACACTTGATGGTCCATTCAAATGCAACATCCTTCTTTAGCAGGTTCGTAAGAGGTTTGGCTATTTGGGAAAATCCTTCAATGAATCTCCTATAATATCCTGCTAATACCAAGAAACTTCTAATCTCTGAAACTGAGGTAGGTTGCTTCCACTCCTTGATTGCAGAGATTTTAGCCGAATCTACTGAAATTCCTTCTGCTGTCAACACATGTCCAAGAAATGAAATTCTTGTCATCCAAAATTCACATTTATCAAACTTGGCATAAAATTGCCTCTCTCGTAGCCTTCCCAAGACTAGGTGTAAATGTTGCTCATGTTCCTCCGTACTCTTGGAATATATCAGAATGTCGTCTATGAATACTATGACAAACTTGTCAAGATAATCCATAAACGTACTGTTCATGATGTTCATGAAAGCTGCCGGAGCATTGGTTAATCCAAAGGGTACTACTGTAAACTCGTATAAACCATATCTGGTAGTGAAAGCAGTCTTCGATATATCTTCCTTCTTGATCTTCAGCTGATGATATCCAGATTTCATATCTATCTTGGAAAATACTTTGGCTCCTCGAAGTTGGTCGAACAAGTCATCAATTCTTGGCAATGGGTACTTGTTCTTAATGGTGACTTCGTTCAAAGCTCGGTAATCTACACACATTCGTAAGGTTCCATCTTTCTTCCTTACAAACAAAACTGGAGCTCCCCAAGGCGAAGCACTGGGTCGGATAAATCCTTTACCCTCCAGTTCCTCTAACTGATTTTTCAACTCTTCTAAGTCCGTTACCGGCATCCTATATGGTCTCTTAGCTATAGGTGCCGCTCCTGGTTTAAGCTCAATGGTAAACTCTATCTCCCTGTCAGGTGGCATCCCTGGGAGTTCTTCTGGGAATACATCCGGGTATTCTTGTACTGTGGGCACTTGATCCAAGCATACTTCCTGAAGTTCATGGACTGATCCTTGCAATTTTTCGACCGATGATCTTTCCGCATGGAATAGGACTTCCTTCCCTTGGTTACTAACAAGGCTTAGAGTTTTCTTCTCACAATCCACTAGACCTTTATGCTGAGATAACCAATCCATTCCTATTATAATGTCTAGGCCTTGCAGTTCTAGGACTAATAGATTAGCCCAGAACTCTATCCCATCTATTCTGAAGGTTATATGACGACAAGCTGAATATACAGGCAGCTTAGCTCCTGGGGTCTGTATAGCCATAGGGTACTTTAGAGGTACCATAGGTATTCCCACTTTAAATGCAAAATCTTCTGATATGAATGAGTTTGTAGCTCCAGGGTCAAACAGTATTAAAGCAGATGCAGATTGGATCAAGAATCTACCTAGGAGAATGTCAGAGGCATTGTCTGCTTCTTGAAGGGAGGTGAAGTTCAGTCGGCCTCCTCGGCCTGCCATGGGTCTTCCTCCTCGCCCTCGTCCTCGGCCTGCTACATTTCCCCCTCTGTTGGACAAACCTCCTCTGGGGCTCTGCAATGGTGGTGAAGCCGTGGTTCTAGGTGCCATCGCTTGTGTTCCAGCTTGCGATCTTGCTATCGCCGTTGGGAGTTGGATCCACGGGCAACTGTCTTTGCGGTGTCCCATCTGTCCGCAATGATAGCATTGAGTCCTTGCCTGAGGGCAATCCCGTTGATAGTGTGCTCCTCTGCAGTTGGGGCATGTTGGCGTGAATTGTCGTCTTGGCGCCGGGTAGGGCGGATGAAAGTTTGGAGATGTTGGGGCCCTTCCCCTAGATGAGCTAGCTGGCAGTCGTGACTGCTGCATCATCTTTCTCTTCCGATTTTCTTCTCCGAGGCCTCGCTTTTCTTCTATCTTTAATACTCGATTCACCAGGGTCTGGAATTCTGTGAACTCATGGGAGGCAATCTGATACTGCAAATAGTGCTGAAGTCCTTCGGTGAAGCGTTCAATCTTCTTCTCTTCCGTGTCGATGTCGTTGGACGCATACCGAGCTAGATGGTGGAATTGGTGCAGATACTCAGTGACAGTCCGATTCCCTTGAGTCAAGTTCCGGAATTCTCGGCGTTTAGCTGCCATAACGCCTGTAGGGATATGGAATTTTCGGAACTGATCCTTAAATTCCGTCCAAGTGATGTTGTCTTTGTCCATGTGTGCTTCTTGATAATTCATCCACCAAGCAGCTGCTGCTCCAGTGAGTTGGTGTGATCCGAATAACACCATCTCTCGATCATTGCAACGAACAGTGTCCAGTTTCCTTTCAATGTCCCGCAGCCAGTCGTCTGCGACGATTGGGTCGGTCGCGCTTGCGAAGGTTGGCGGTCGCGTCTTCTGGAAGTCCGAGAGTCGAGTTCCGACGGCAGTACCTTCAGCAGTCCCTGGCATTTTCTGAATGACTTGAGCTAGCAATTGGGTATGTGCAGCCTGGGCTTCTTGGCGGCTCCTCTCCATTGAAAGAAGAATTTCCTGGAGACTTGGTGAGTCTTCTTGTGGCGGTAGTGAGCTCTGCGATCCTGGATGAGGTGTGGATCCTCTTCGTGGCGTAACTGGGTCTTGGCCCTCTTGGTCATCTTGAGTCCTTCTCCTTGTGTGAACCATTCTGATCTTCTGAAGAGAGAAGCAGACAGGTCTAACTAACTAGAGAGAATTAAGGTGCTAATGCAGAAATTAATGCGAAACTGATTCATTAATGCACAAGTAGTTGATACAAAAGCGGCTAAGCGCCTTAGTCTGATACAACCGAAATACAAGTAATGGTGATGATAACAACCAAAAGCATCACCAAACCTAGAAAGTCTACCCTGGCCTGAGGATCTAAGAGAACAGGCAACTAACTGCTCCCACAGGGCTCAACCTCCTCTGGCTCCATCTCGTCGTCGGACTCCTCCAGAGTAACAAACCCGGGTGGTCCAGACTCATGGAACAGCAGAGCAGACCCACTGCCCTCTGCCCGGCGGGTGCTAGGGGTAGAGAACGAGCGTCGGTACCCAGCTGCATTAGCAACGCTCCGAGGAATCAAGCTAGGTCCTGCACTGGGTCCAAGGGTACGAGCTGGGGAGACAACTGTCGGAGCAACCTCCTCAACTGTGCGGCGTCTCTGAGCTGCAGGCTGAGAAGTCAACGACGGGGAAGCGGTTCGGCCACGTTTCTTCTGCTCCTCCAACTCCTTGCGGAGCTCCTGATGCTCAGCAAGCAAAGTAGAGTAGCGCGAGTCGAGGGTCCTCAACAGACCTACGGTGCCTGCCAGACACGGGTCCGGGTACTCCACGATGGGTGGCAACCCAGAGGGAGATGAAGGCACGTGACGGAAAGGTGACTCCTGGAGCCGGCATGAGTACACCTGGCGTACCCGATGCACCGCCTCTCGAGCTGCGTCCTGGATAGCATCCAGTCGGCTTGCCCTGCTGGCCTCCACTCTGATCACCTGTCCCTCACGACTATCGAGAGCGTGCACCAGCACTTTGGCCTTGAAGCCATAGCGACGCCCCTCATAATAGTCCCAAATGGTCTCGCAGATCGGCCGCTCATCAATCCCTAGGAATTGAGCAATATGCCACAGCAATGTGGCCCATCCACCGAGACGCTCGATGTAGCTGAAACGTTCCTTGGCCATCCTGCCGAAAAATTTTGGAAGCAAAATAAGATTTTGAAATCAACATTTTTATAAGAGCAAAAACAACCTTTTGCAAAAATAAAATTTTTCAGAAATAATTTTTAAATAATTTACGATGTCCTGGCGCTACCAAGCCCTAAGGGTACCGTCCTACAGTCAAGGTCTGTGCTGCTCTGATACCACTATTTTATGTCACGTCTGCCACGACAGTGACATCACCTGTGAGGAGCCCAGCTCGGTGCAGCTGGCCCTTTAACCACTTGACTTCCCAGGATGAGTCAATCACAGGATTACATTGCAGCAGCAAAATAGTACAATAGTCATAATTGTATGGCCATCAGGCCTTAGTACAAAACGAGGTACAGTGCCGTACAAGGCACAAGGGTCTAACAAAATAATACATCTAGTCGGCGGAAGCTAGGCCCAAAAGCAATCCACAGGAAACAGAGGTTGACAGCAAGACAGCACCATATCAGGGCTCCGAAGGAAACTGCTCATCTTCTCCTGGGTCCGCAGCATCTTCAGGGTATCCTCCAAGGTCGTAGAATGCTCCATCTATTGATGAGTTGTTGCAAGGGTGAGTACTTACGTACTCAGCAAGTCATAGGGAAGGTAGAGATACATACATATATATATGACATGAACCTATGCTATTGGGGAAAGAGTGAAAGGTTTTTCCAAAATACATTTCTTTCTCAACTCTTACTCAACTTCTGATCACACCCATGGCAGTAAATGAATCATATTGATGGTGATACATATATCCCATATCCAAGGCGATATATCCTCATATCATATTATTTTTATTCAAGCCTTTCAATCTTATACTCATAACAGTATTTCATAACTTAGGGCATAAACCACATGCCTCTTAAATATCATATGTTTGCTAGATTATGGTATTACCGCGACACGTCAACACATGACAGCCCATGGCAACGCCCCTTATCATGACAACACATGCCACTTGGGTAATCTTGAGCTAACAAATTTTAGTTTATAAAGTAATACTTGTGTCACACCCCATGGATTTAATCCACCGCAGCATACTCCTAAAACTCGGGAGCACGAAGTATTCGAATACATTTTTAAACTCTGCAGAGATGTACCTCTTTTTAAATCCACTTTTTCACTCGACTTCCAAGTCGGGCCAACTCCATGCGACTTATACGCATGTGACAAGGCCGAGATCACACAACGTTTTTGCAGTCTAGTATTAACAGTATCCCTGCCCGGTAAATGGACAACACCATCCCAAGTACCGTTGTGGGTCCTCCCCACTGCCTTACTTCCTAGCCTGGGTCTATGTCCCCGCAGGACACATAACCTCTTTTGATTACAGTCGCGCATGACTTAATCTGGCGTAGGGCGTCTTCCTTCCTTACACCTTATCCTCTCATAATTTTTCTGATCTCACATCACTCGTGGACGAACTGCGTCCCACCAGTTTCCATGCTAGAAACCGGATCGACAAGCCATGCAGGGAACTGATAATACTAAGAAAGCTACTAGGTTGCGCCTGTCCCATACCAGGTAAGTGGTTGGTACGTTTTTCATGCCACTAGACGCATAACACAAGGTTCTAGTCCTTACATGCCAGTGACCAGATCATACCACAACCATGCACCTTCAGTGCCTGCACATCCAGTGTAGCCAAGCACCTCCAGTGCTACCACCATTCCATACCAAAATACTGGTCACGGCTAGGGGGTTCTATTTCATGAATATAAATATACATGTTTATACTTTTATTAGTTCGAGGCTTGCTATCTTATCAAGTTCACATTTCTCAAGTATTCAATCTATCACTGCCATAATATCATTGATCTCAACATGTGCAATATTAATGAAATATCTACTCATGGAATAGCATAGCAATTCATAAAATATGGGTTTCAATATGTTCAAAGTATGACTTGCCTTCCGCGTCGTAAGTATCAGCAGTCGATGACGGTTCAGCGACAAGATCTTCAACCCCGGACTCTTGCTCTGAACAAGATCAAACAAGCAAACAGGCATTACAATCAATCCTATTCTTACTAATTCACTACATGCAAAGATGCAAGGAGAAAATACTCTGGTGATACAAGGTTTGAAAGCGATGTGGGTTTAATTATGGAAACCAGGGTTAAAATTAGCTGTTAAGGTTTACAAGGTTCCAAAATATCAGGGTAATATCAAGGTGGTGACTGGTTCGCTCAAAAACAGCGAATGTCTTTAGGTTGGCATTCGGTTCAAGGCATCGACATAAGGTCGATGGGTGATAGAGGGCTCAACTCAAGTTGTGACAGTAGAGAAAAGTGTAGATCACAACATCAGGAGTCTAAGGGACAAAGTTATTTCCAAAGGGCATGGCTGGAAGTGGGTGAAAAGGCTCAATGCCACTGGCTGACATAGTCTGGCATAGGGTTGACACGGCCAGAAACTAGGGTTAGCCATATCTTTTGACTCAGGGCTCCAAATGATGCACCACTTTGTCTGGTGGTTAGGCATTTGTAACAGGAACAAATGTCTCAACAGGACCTAGGGCAGGAGATGGCCGGAAAGTGATGAAAACCGGCGAAGAAGTTGGCTGGCCTGGAGCACAGGTAATGTGAACAGTACAGCAAACTAGGGCATAGCTATATCTCACAATCTAGGCCGAATTAGAAGTCGTGGTAGAAGACAAAGTTGCTCAGAATGGTCCAAAACATCTAGATGGCAAGGTTTTCATGGCTGGATTGGCTGGGTTTAGGAGATATTGGCCGGAGAAAAGATTAACTCAAGCCTGATTTGGGCATTTCTGATCTAGGGCAAATAAACTTAATTCCTTGCTTGAGGATGGTCTCTGGGGCATAAGAGTGCTACTGGTGAGGTTAGATTAACTAGAAATGCACCAGAAAAGCTTGAACAGCAAGCTCAGTTCACAAGCAAAGTTCCAATTTGGGGTTTTTCGTATTTCAGCATGTCTGTCGATTTTGGTTGCTTAGGGATGTTAAGCAAGGTCTAGTGAGCATATTTGATTACTAGTTCGAAGGTTGAATCGATCTGGTTGAGGATTAATTGCTCGCCGGAGTTACTGGAGTAAAACTGAAATTGCCGGCGACTGAGGGTATTTAGACTAAATTCCAAGCTCGAGAAGCATGAGGGGGATGAGAGAAGCTCACTGGGGGTGTTGGATCGAAGAATGAAGCAGTGGAAAAGCTTGGCACCGTGCTCCCCCTTTGCTGCTCGCCGGGGAAGAAGAAGACACAGCGAGATTGAGGGCTTAGGTGTTTCTGGTGGGTGTGTGATGTTTCACTGAGACCAGGGATTATTTATAGAGGATTCGGAGGTGTTGCAACGGCTAGAAGCGCACGGGGAGTTGAAGCCGGCTTGAATTGACGGGGAAGTGACCGGCGGCGATGACAGGCGGCGAAGCGACGTCTTCACCGGTCGTGTCGGCTGCGCTGCTGCTCTGGTGGAGGTGAAGGCGAAGTGATGCCTCTCCAAGGCATGCTTGCGACGTGGCATCGTGCTCCTGCAGTGGCTGCAGCGATGGCGTGCGCGCGCGGGCAAAATTGGCGATGCTGGTGCGGCCGCGGTGGCTCCACGGTGGCGAACGGCGTGCGCACACATGGCAGGAACGCAGTGGCAAGGGTGGCGACCACGGGACTTCACCGGCGACGAAGTTCCTGGCGTGGCAGCGCGGTGGTCGCGGTCGTGCACGGCTGCTGGTCGTGCACAGCGCCTCTGGTCGAACCAGGGACCAAAATGCAAGGATTCTTATTTGAAATCTGGACTGATTTGTAATTTCTGTCTTAGAGATGGTTAATTTGAGAATTGATTTCATGGCTGAGTATAACATTTCTATTAGTACTCATCCAGCTCAAATTTAGCGAAAATTTGACAAGATTTGAGGGATTTCACCTATTTTCGAAAATAGGGTAAAATTAGGGTAAAATAAGTCTGGATTTTGTCGATTTCGAATTCTGGTGATTGGAGAGAGATTTTGAAGTCTGATCAAAAGGGAGATCTGTATCAAATAGTATTTGGAAGGTGTTTCCTGAAGAAATTCTGAAGTTGGAATTGATTTGCAGATTTTAGCCTTTTCAGGCTTCCAGGTAAACAGAAAAGGACTTATTCGCAGTAAAATTTGGACTAAACTGCGAAAAGTGTTTAGATAAATTAATTTGGCTCCCAACTTTTTGAAGTGAGTTGAGGATGAACCTAGGAACATATTCCAGGGGTTACTTGAGTCTGAATAGTGTTAAATCAAAATAATTCAATCATCTGGAAACTGGGGTACTTAGGGTAAATCTGAATTTTCCTGTTTTCGAAAACAGAGAGAGGCTTAGGTACTGGGAGTTAGGGTCAGAATTTGATCTGGCTCCTGAAGACTTTTATCCTCAGGGTAACTGGTAGGTTAAATCTGGGTGGTCAGATCTTGATCTGGATCTAGGGACTAGATTTGGAGGTTTTTAGGGTTTGGGAGAGATTAGGGTTCAGCTGATTTGGCTACTACTACAGAGATACATGCATGCAGGATTTTCATGCAAAACTTTTCACCCCCAAAACTAGGGTGTTACATTTGCCCTAGTTTTTGACAATGTCAGCTCAGTGTCAGCCTATGTCAGCCAATGGCATTGGCCCTATTTGATCCCTTCTGGTTGAGCAATTGAAATTCCACTTCATCCACTAAACTTGTGGAGCCATGTTCTACATTTTCTTCTACTATCGCATCTTGAGAAAACCTTTCTAAAGCCCATCTAAGGCCATGTCCGGTCATGAACCGAATGTCAGCCCTTTGACATTCAACATTTCAGAGCCAATCTCTTTGAGCTACGCTCAAGTATCTTCGACCAGATCTTCTCTCTTGCATGCATATCTATATACTGTACACAAGTATTTTCTGCATGCTTCTATAGTGCGATGTGTTGAATTGTCTCGTTGTTTGTGTGCGAGAATTAAGCAAGAAGCAGAAGAGTCAACAGAAGACTTCAAAGAACCCTTAGAGCCGTCAGGCCCCACACTACAAGGCAAGTCTCTACCCTTGATCATGTCTCTCACAGTATTTTGAGAAAACTAGGATGATTTCTGTTTTAAAGTATATGCATGCTTTATGTTCAAATAAAGTGCTATATTGAAAGAATATGAATAGATATGACCAAATTCCTTGTAAAGCCCCTCATGTTTGTATGTATCATGCACCCTTGTCACCCTAGGATATCATGCTTAGGCTATGCTTATGCTTAAAATTATGTGTTAAGTGCAAAACGGTCACATGTGTGAAAAGTATGTTCAAAACCCTTTTGTGAAAGAAAATGTGATTGGAATCGATAGTGAGGATGGTTTGATTGGTTGGTGCTGTGTGCACATTCGGAATGTGAAAGACTCCTCACTAAAGATTCACAAGGACAAGAACCTTGTGTTGTTCTTCTATGCGGCATGAAAAATGTACTTACCACTTGCCCGGTATGGGACGGGCACAACATAGTAGCCTTCTCAGTATTAGCTTTTCCCTGTAATGGTTGTCAGTCCTGTTTTTCGAGAGGAAACTGGTGGGCCACAGAGGGCCATGAGTGGTGTGAGCTAATGATTGAATCAAAAGTATTGAAGGAAGACGCCCTACGCCAGGATTCTGAGTCGTGCGCGGCTGAATCCATAGGCTATGTGTCTTGCGGGACCATAAGCCAAGGCTAGGTAGAATTGGCTGTGGGGAGTACCCACAACGGTAATAAGAACTGGAATGTCTATTTACCGGGCAGGGAATTGTTAATACTAGGATTGTAAACTGTTGTGTGATCTCGGCATTGTCACATGCGTAAAAGTCGCATGGAGAGGTACCGACTTGAAAGCTAAGTGATCAGTGGATTAAAGTGGTACACCTTTGCAAAGTTATAAAAAGTATCGGATACTCTGAGCTCCCAGGTCATGGTGTCTGCGCGCGGTGGATTCTATCCACGTCGATGCAGCACAAGTAGCTTTTGGAAAAGTTTTTCATAATATTGATTAAATTGGTGACTCATGGAAGACCGCCACGCATAACATCCTCTAAAAATCTAGTTTAGGATTTTAAAACGTTTAGGATTTTAAAAGCCTCGCTTTTTGAAAGCAAAACCTTTCATCAAAACTTAGATTGAAAAACTATTCTATCCTTATCTATGAACCAAAGAGCCCATCTTTTGGAAATCCCCCTCATCTATATACCTGCATTCTTAATTGAGACTTGTTGAGCACTATGTGGACAACATGCTCACCCTTACCTTTGCAAACAAATTTAGAGGAAGGATTCATTGATCCCGACTCCTACAGTCTTGAACCCAATGACGAATAAACTACCCCCAAGGATCCAGCTTACTAGAGGGCCTGGAGGTTCCCCGGGAAAAGCCACGAAGGTCCCTCGTGTGAGGTCACGCACGGGTGACATCAAGGGCATCTCAGGAATTAGCGAGGACACTTGTCAAGCATCCAAGCCCTTCGGCCGGTGAAATGGCGTCAACGCCCCTCGATCAGACGGCCGTAGCTAGAGCTTTTTAGTCTTTTTACATGTTTTGGGGCCTATATGTACCCCCTTTGTATCTCATTTGTAACAAACTCCAATTCATTTTACACACTCAAAAACGATAGGCTCCCTTGGAGACCTCTCTCCCCGAGAGAGCACCTCCCCAACGGACTCACGTCTGGACCCCCACCGGGACCTGAACCTGTATAAAAATCACTGTGTCAATTTTCGTGTTGCCCGGTGGGGGGTGACCGGTCACTCGATCAGCGCGCGCCATCGTTCCCGTGTCAAGTCTTACTGTAAAAACTGCCGATGGTACATTTATACCACGACAGATACATTCGATCCCTGTATCGCCAATCCTTTTCCTTCTCTAAAGCAAGCATGCATGTAGGTCATAAAGCACTTAATATAGCTAGTAATCATTGTGTGTTTGATTTGTTGACGAGTAGATCCAGAGACAGAGTTCGAGAACTTCACCGCTAGCCCAACATCGACTGCAGATACTTACGACGCAGAAGGCAAGTCATATTCTTGAACATCTTGAACCTATATTTTATGAATTTTTAAGATATTGCCTTGACTATAAGTAGTATTGCATGTGATGAAATGAGAAAAGTATGATATGAGAGTACTAGGCTATATGCTGAAGAAATGTGATGAGATTCTTTATAAAATGATTAAACTGTGAGCCATAACTTATATATATATATGATTAAACTGTGAGCCATAACTAATATAAAATGATTAAACTGTGAAATAAAACCCTAGCCGTGACCAGAGTTTGGTATGGAATAGTGGTATGGCACTGTTGAGTGCAGGGTTGTGGAATGAACTGGTCACAGGCATATAAGGACTAGAATCTTGTGTTGTGCTTCTAGTGGCATGAAAACGTACTAACCTCAAGCCCGGTATGAGACTGGCGCAATATAGTAGTTTTCTCGGTATTAGCTTTTCCCTGCAATGGTTGTCGATCCGGTTTCTCGAGGGAAACTGGTGGGCCACAGAGGGCCACGAGTGGTGTGAGTTAATGAGTGAATCAGGAGTTGGAAGGAAGGCGCCCTACGCCTAGATACCGAGTCGTGCGTGGCTGAATCCACAAGTTATGTGTCTCGCGGGACCATAGACCAAGGCTAGGTAGAATTGGCAGTGGGAATGACCCACAATGGTATCTTAGACTTAACTGTCTATTTACCGGGCAGGGAATTGTTAATGATAGGATTGCAAAACTGTTGTGTTATCTCAACCTTGTCACTCGCACATGGCTGTGAGGAAGGGTCTAATCATGCTGATAGGATGTGCATTAAAGTTGAGATATCTTGCAGGAAAATTGGTACCCCTCTGCAGAGTTAAAAACGTATTCGAATACTCCAAGCTCCCGGGTCTATAGGAGTCTACTGCGGTGGATTAAATCCACGTCGATGTGACACAAGTATGTTTTCAAAGTAAAATTTGTTAGACTTAGCTCACATGTTCTTGACATGTGTTGTCATGAAATGAGGTGCTAACATGGGTAGACATGTGTTTTCGTGCTATGGTGGTACTTCTAAGACTTCATAAAAGATATTGTTGATACGTTATGATAAGTACTTCCATAAGTTGTGAAGAGAAAAAGTATTTTGCAAAGTTCCCTCTTTCCCTACTAGCATAGGTTCATATCATCACTATTATATGTATATACTCTTATATACTATGACTTGCTGAGTACGTAAGTACTCACCCTTGCAATACACTATCCAATAGATGGAGTGTTCCATGATCAAGACGAATGCCTGGAGAACTTTTTGGATTCACCAAGCAGGAGAGCCAATTCTGCCTGAGCCTTGAAGAGTGTTGCTCTGCTTTAAACTTCTTGCTGTGGGGTTCACCTTCTGACGAGTAGTAGATGTTTTGCTACAACTAGACTTATTTATGCCATGATGGCTTTATAATTTATTTTGTTAAGGCCAGCAAGCCACACTGCTCAAAGTAATTTAAGTTAAACTACTGCAGTATACTCCTGTGCTTGACTCATCCTGGGAAGTCAAATTGTACAGGATCAGCTGCAGCGAGCTGGGTCCTCACGGGAGTAATAGTGGTCCCCAAGGAGGGGTGCCACAAAAGCGCCCCGTTGGGACTTTCCCCAATAGCGACACAAAGTGGCCCTGGAGGGTATGAGTAGAACTTGCCAGGTGACGCTTCGCCTCCCAGGACACGCCCTCGGTTCGCACGCGCGTGCGCCATACAACGTCTGGGTTCCCGCGTGACTCCTCAGTCCTCGTGCGATATTTTGAATTCACGGCCCAGATGCCTTCGGGGACGCGTGGCACTCATCTGATGGTCTTCCCATCACTTATAAATAGGGGGGAGAGCCCGGGATGCTTCATTCACAACCCTTAGCTCAATCCCTCCCTCGCCCGATAGTTCTTAGCGCTCTCCCGGAGAGTCGATTTCTCGATTAGCTACCTTTCTCTTTCACCTCCCCGGACACTTCATACCCCTGGCTATGGCGCCTAAAGGTCGCGGTAAAGTGTCCGAGTTGACTCCGGAGGAGGTGACTTCGGACTTTCTCGGGCCCACCGAGTTCTCTTCCCGGGAGATCAAGGTTCTCCTGGATCGGAGAGCTTTCGCGAACGGGGACATCTGGATCCCTGGGCCGGGGGAGCTAGCACCCAGCCCTCGAGAGGGGGAGGTTGTTGCCTTCGAAGCTTTTGTCGAAGCAGGTTTTCGACTCTCGGTGCACTCTCTCCTCCGGGACTTTCTCTGAGAGTACCATCTCTCGCTCAACCACCTCACCCTGAACACCCTCGTCCGGATGGAGCTGTTCCTGTGGCTGTGCCAGACAGCCACCGAGGAGGAGCCCACCCTCCAACTCCTCCGCTACTTCTATGAGCCTTCGGCCAGGGGACCGATGGTCATGAAAGGCGAGCCCAAGTCGGCCTTTGGCTCAGTTATGATCCAGCTGATGCTCGGCCTCACCGACGAATACCCGGTTCAAGCCTCCTAGGACCACTGGGGGGATTGGCTCCGAAGGTGGCTCTACCTTCAGGTGGGTGGCCCGGAGGTGACGTACTCCCTGGAGCCTTTGTCCTACTAACGATTGACCGGCCCGATAGCCCCCGAGAGGGAGATGGACCTCCTTACCCAGATGGCGGAGGTCCAGCTCTGGATATCCATGCGGGATCTCGTGGAGGAGATGGCGCTCCTCCGGGTAGTGCCTTTTAGCACCGTCGGGGGAGCGGGGTGACCACGGCGCATCGCCCGCCGCGGACGACGGTGGTGGACCGTAAGTCCCTAAACTTGATCTTCAGGGTGAAGCCTTTCCTAACCTCCTCTTTTTGCAGTCCGGTCCTACGACCGATCCCGGGAGATAGTGGTCAATCTCCTTGGGAGATACTACAGGGACGAGCACGAGCGGGTCATGCGCGTCATCGAGGAGGGCCCTCCCAGAAGCATTGTGGTGGAGATGTTCTGGTTGAGGCTTCCCACCCTCTCCCCACCCCTGGCTTGCACAAGAGGAGGAAAGAGGCGGCCGTGGGGACCTCTGAAGCACGCCCGGGCACAGAAAAGCCCCGTGAAGGCCTGGGCACGGCCCCCAACTTCACCCGCGGGGGCCTCTGTCGTCACACCGGTGAAAGCACCGATTATCACCCCGGCGAGGCCGCCGATCACTCCCCGTGAGGTGGGCATGTCCCCAGAGGCAGGTCCCTCCGAGCCCACCGGAGGTACAGCGGAGCCAGTGACCCGGCCTGTTGTCCTGGGTGAGCCGGGCCACCTCGCGGGTGCGATTGCCGGGAGGGTCAGGGCTCTGACTTGGAGATGTATGCCCTGAGCCCTTCTCTAGTACCTGCTCTCCCAGAGGTCCACCCGCAGTTGGCACTGGGCGTGGTCTCCGTCCAGTTCAAGACGCCGGGAGCTCTTCCGATGGCCTCGTTCTTGGCCCCGGAGGCAAGCCCCCTAGTGGAGGACCGGACGATGGCGTCGGCTCCCCCTCCTTCCGGGAAGGGCAAGGGCCTCTTCATCCGTCCCGGGGTCCCGGCCCCACCGATGGATTTGACGTCTGGCTCTTCCGACAGCGGGACCCCGGAGGATGACGTCGTGGTGGGTGGAGAGATCCCCCGGTGGAGCCTCCCAGGGGACGACGTGGAGGGCTACGAGGAGGTGATCTCCTCCGGACTCCAGGTGAGCATCGCTCGCGAGGGTTCCTCGTGCTTTGCTTCCTTTTTCTTACATTTTCCTTTTCTAGATGGTCGTGCTGGCCCAAAGCCTCCGGGCCTGATTCTCCGCATGCCTCCAGGCCGCTGAAGAGGTGGTGGACTCCGAGTGTTCCTTGAAGGAAAAGGCACTTGGGGAGTTGACCATGACTAAGGAAGCGGTTGTCTTCAAGTGCTCCGAAGAGGAGAAAACGCTCGGGGAGTTGGGTGCAGCCCGGGCTCGGCTCGCGGCCATCAAGTACACGGCTTGCCGGCTCCAGAAAAAGCTACCAAAGGAGCGAGGCATCGCCCATGAGGCGGGAGGCCTCAGGCATTCAGGCCATCGTTGCTGCGGGGGTGATGATTCGCTCAGCCTTGGAGGAGCTTGGGATTGAAGTCGGGTTGGGAGACAACTCTAACCTGTCCCCATCTTCAATCAAGGAGGCTACGTATTTTCATGATACGTAGGTCTCCCTCATCCTGGTGGCAGCGGGTGTCTGAGCCCAGGGACTTGCTATCCCGGCCATAGCCTTGGCAGCTGCCCTCGTGGAGCATTGTGGGGCAGGCACCCACATCATTGGGGAGCTGCTTCCCTGGTTACCTCAAGGCCCGACAGGGGAGCTCGAAGAGTTAGTCGGGACCCTCTTCGACCAGGTCCCCGGGGCGATAGAGCTAGCGAGCTCGCGCCCACCGCCGGAGGAAACGTCGACGGCGGAGGTCCCCCGGTGGGGGGGGGGGGGCAAAGATAGGCAAGTATGATCTCCCCCCCCCGGTTAGATAGGTTTTGCTTTTTCTAGGGCTTTTTGTTCCCGGTAGCTTCCTTAGAAGGAGCCCCGAAAAAATGTAAATTCTTGAATGATGGAATGGAAACTTCTTTTTTTTTTTTTTGCTAAGCCTTGTCCAATTGCAAGCATGTGTCCCTAGAACTTGCTCCCGGGGAGTTTCCAAGCCCCGGGTGGCGTAGCCCGGGTAGTGCCCAAGCGGCCTCTACCTTGTTGAGCCTCGCTGCCGGGGGGACAGCTGATGGGCCAGCCCCGGGGCTTGTTTCCGGTGTCTCGGCGGTGGGGGGTACCCTCCAAGAGCCAATTCGACTACGGTGGCTCCCAAACTGGCATTTAGACAATTTCGACAATTGTCGCGCCGAGCTGTATCCTCCGAAGTCGGGGTCCCAGAGGGTCCCGCCGCTTTAGAATACGCCCCCCAGCCTGCTACAAGTATTGGTCAGAGGATCTCCTTCGAAGGGCCTTCTGACGAATAAGGAGCTTGTACAAGGACATCTCCCGGGAGCTGTCAAAAGGCCTCTGGGAGTATTAGCTGTAGTTGCTCGCCGGAGGGTGCTGTCCTCCAAGGTAGTCTCCCATGGGAGCTTAACTCCCGGGTTTTACCTTACTTTGTGGTCGGGAGTTATCGTCTCGGGGATGCCTTAGCCAACTGGGAGGGGGGGGGGGGTTGTCCCCCAGTTCAATGTCAAATTAATAAAGGATTTTCCTTCTGTTGTTTGTCAGTTTTGCTGAACACATCCCGGGTCTGGTGTAGTCCCCACCCCCCGCCCCCCACAGCGGGGGGTAGTTTAGTATTACGCGGTGTGGGTGAGGAACGGGAAAGCCCCTGGTGAGAGGAAAAAATCGGGGGGTCAAACTTCTAGAATTTCTAAGGTCGATAATTTCTGAGAGTTTTCCCGGTCAATATTTTCGCCAGTTGAAAATTTCCCCCTGCCGCTGTGGAACGAGGGCCAGGAGAACATTTTCCCCAGCGAAAACTTCCGAGGCCCGGTTGAAAATTTCCCCCAGTCCCCATGGAACGGGAGTCGAACGAAAATTCTCGCGATTGAAAAATTCCAAAACCCAATCGAATTCCCCTGGTCGCTATGGAACAGGAGCCAGACGAAAATTTTCCCAATTGAAAAATTCCAAGACCCGGTTGAAAATTTCCCCCGGTCGCCATGGAACGGGAGCTGGACGAAAATTTTCCCGGTCGAAAAATTCTGAGACCCAAGATTCGCTCCCAGAGGACGGCGAGCTCTATGATAGGCTCTGAGTGTTTGAGGAGGGACTAGTCTCTCAAATTGACTTGTTACCGCAGTTCATGGGAACTTGGTTGCCGCTTACCCCCTCAGATCACGAGGGGTTACTATAAGCCGCCCTAGGGGAGTGGCGCTCCAATTGTAGGGACTTTTAGCCTGTGATAGCCTACGTCCTCAATGGGAGGGCATCCCCACGAAGGGGGCATCCTCACGGAGAGTGACGAGGATTGATACCCGAGCTAGATCAAATAAATGCACGACTGGTTCAAAGACAGATTCGAACCAGACAAAGTGTCTGTTGGTGCGAACTCAAGTTACTTCGAGAAGCGCAAGCATGTGATCGCAAGCTTTACGCGATCAGACCATAAACGATGTGCGGTCAGGAGTTCGTATGCCGTACGCGAACAGAAGACTGCAGATGGTGCGCAGTCAGGTAACAACAAACAACGCGCGGTCAGAACACCTTCGACCAGGGGACGCGGGATTGTTCTATCCCTACAACAGGGATATCCCAAGTATCCCGAAGATCCTTCCACGTATGGAGATAACTGTCAGGAGGTTAATACGTGTGGTTATCCATAAGTAACATGTGTTAAACCTGCGTGGGAGTTAGGGGCAGTTGCCAAAACTGCACCCGAGCAACTATTCGATGTCGTTATGCCCTGGCACCTTTTCAACCAATATAAAAGGGTAAGCCAGTTCATCGCATCGGGGGATCGAAAAAAGCGATCGAGAGATCAAGCAATCAAAACACCCAAAGAATCAGAAGACAATAGTCTAAGTTAGATAGCTTTCACAAGCCTTCCAGGCATTGTCTTGTACAAATACATAGGAAAATCTTCGCCTGTGAAGATTTTTTCCATAACTCTGTAACTCTTTTTACTATACATAGTGAAATCCCAACAGGACGTAGGGCTATTACTCCCACCATCGAGGGCCCGAACCTATATAAATTTCTCTGTGCTCTAGTTATCTTTGATTCATCATACCTTCCCGGAGGGACACCCTGAAAGGTCTCACAACCTACAAATTCTGCATAAGTTCGACTAAGGACCCCAAGTCCGAATCATCGACAGCTGGCGCCCACCGTGGGGCCTTTCTCAAGGCGTTCTAATTTTCATCCAGATGTTCGCTGAGTCATGGCTGGAGCATATGATTCCGAGAACGATTTCGATCTCGAGGATTATGCTTACATTCTGATGCCTTCTCCTAGCGATCCTGTCCCGATGGAGGAAACCGGAGGCGAGGACGTCCCAGAGGTCGAATCAACCCTCCAGATCATGTCTATCAACCAGGAGGCAACTAACGCAAGGTCAGAACCCACTGAGGTTCTTAATGCGTTAGAAGATGAATCCAGTCCGTCATACGACCCTACTGAGGGGAAGGATGATGTCGACCAGGAAATCAGCCCGGGGAGGTTTGATCCTAATAACCTCCATCGTCTCTTTGATTTCGAGTCTGATTCGGAACAAACCGAGATGTTTTCTCCCTCGGCGACCTCTCTCCCTAGACAGTTCGCTGCCTTATCGGAAGGAACTCTTGATCAATGGGCTGCTAGGGAAGAACAGGAACACAAACAAAAGGAAGATCAAGATCTCGAGCAACAAGACAACGAACTACGCAGAACTGCCCTAGAGGCTCTTCAAGATGCGCAGGCTTGTTACGATGCTGCTTCGAGTTCTTCCCGACGATCACCTGGTCGCAAACGCGACCAGACACCCTCTTTGCCTCCGGAGCATTTCCCGGTGGACGAAGAAACGGTAACACCTGGTGCCCCTAGGAGAAGTACGCATCGCCGACTTCAATCTATCGCGGAGGTCATGCGTAATTTTCCTCCTACGGTCACGGATGCGCAGAAACCGGCCTTTTCTAGAATCCTGGCGGAGAGGTTAGATGAGGTCGCATCTGACACGACCCCTACGGCTTCTTCCCAGTCGACGACACGTTCCCACAACTGAGAGCACTCTCACTCTGGTTCTGGTAGACGGAGTCACCCGCCACCTGTACTATCTCGGTAGGACAAGTCCAGATGGGTGCAGGATTCTCATGATAGGGATCAGGTTCCTGTCCACTCTCGTTTAGGACCACGAGTGGCTTCTCCATTGCGTGAGGTTGCCCGCGATCTGATCGAGAGCCGTAGGACAGTTCACGGCCCCTACGTTGGTTGTAAAGCTTTCTCGCCCGGCCTTCGTGCGGTCGTTTGGCCAGACAAGTTCAGACCAGGGGCCATAGAGAGGTTTGATGGAACTCAGAACCTGTCCTAGTTCCTTCAAATCTATATTACTGCCATCCAAGCGGCAGGAGGCGATGACCGGATCATGGCCAACTACCTGCCAACAGTCCTCGAAGGACCGGCAAGAACCTGGTTGTTTAACCAACCCGAAGGTTCGATCTATAACTGGGAAATGCTATGTGATGCTATCCTCAGCAATTTCCAAAATTGTTACCAGAAGCCGGGTAAAGAGGATGACCTCCATTGACTACGGCAAACTTCGACCGAAACCCTTCGTCAGTTTGTCAAGAGATTTGTCGGGATGAGGAATACGATCCCGAACATATCTGATAGCTCCGTTATTAGGGCATTTAAACATGCCGTTCGATATCAGAGATTCACCGAAGACTTGCTCATCCATCCTCCCCGATCAGTAGCCGATCTCTTTGATATGGTTGATCGATATTCCGATGCAGCCGAGGCTGTCAAATGGAACCAAATGGTCGATAAAGGTAACCTACCGCCTCAACCAGGTCTCAGGGATGCTAGGAAGGAAGATCCAAGCAAGAAGCCGGAGTCTTCATCAGGCGGGAAATCGAAGAAGTCGAAAAGGAATCGCTCTGGACAGTACCGGGAGGTCGCAGTTGCGGAGAAGCCTCCTTCAACCAAAGGTAACAAGTCTTCGTTTAAAAATAAAACTGCTTTTGGTGGTCATAGTGCCGACCAGCCAGAGAAGTCGACTAACCCACAGGAAGGCAAGAAAAGGTGTCCGCTCCACAACTCTGCAGGCCACGACCTCAAGAACTGCAGGAGTTGGTTGAAGCAGTTAGATGACTTCTACCAGGGGGTTGGACCGATGCCGACCTTACCAACTAAGGAACAAGCATGTGGGTTAAGAGACGCCGATGGGGACGAAGAGATGTCTTACCAGGTACCTCATAATCATGTTAATGTTATTTTTGGAGGTTCCTCCTCTTTTGTTTCCAAAAGGCAATTTAAGGCCTTTTATCGAGAGGTTAACCTAACGGAGACATCCCTTGGTGAACCTCAATACCCCCGTTGGTCGGATACACCTTTGACGTTTGATCGCTCTGATTGTCCTGCGGGGCTTACTCGACCATTGAGACTTCCTCTGGTCATTACCCCTATTATCAGTAATGCGAGAGTCGAAAGGGTCCTAATCGACGGAGGAAGCTCCTTGAACATTCTATTGGTCAAGGCGCTCGACGAGATGCAAATTCCTCATTCGAAAATTAAACTCATAATCCATCCATTTTATAGGATAATTCCTGGTCCCTCCATGATGCCGCTGGGACAAGTGGTCCTCCCAGTCACACTGGGAGAACCGGAGAACTTCCGAACAGAATTAGTTACTTTTGATGTAATTGATTGTGATTCGGCTTACAATGCAATCTTTGGCAGGCCAACTCTTGCTAAGTTCATGATGGCAACGCACTATGCTTATCAGTGCGGCAAGTTGCCTGGCTCCAAAGGTGTCATCTCGATCTGAGGCAGTCGCGACGTGTACTGACATGTGACCGGCTATCTTTGGAGATGGTGGACCAACTTCCCCTCCGGGACGCTCAGGTCACCACAGTTGCCGCTGACGCGATCAAGGCTCCTCCTCGACCAGATGAGAAACTTAAACTAGTTCCTTTGTACCCAGATGATCCATCCAAGACAATTCGGGTCAGATCAGGCCTGGATGACAAATAGGAACTCGAGCTCATTACTTTCCTCCGGGCTAATGCAGATGTGTTTGCGTGGAGACCATCCGACATGCCCGGTGTCCCAAGGGAGGTAATCGAGCACAGGTTAGCAATTCGACCTGGACAGCGACCAATAAAGCAAAAGCTCAGGCGTTTTGCTATTGACCGGCAGGAGGCCATCCGAGAGGAGTTGGATAAACTCCTAAAGGCCGGGTTTATTCGTGAGGTCGATCACCCGGAATGGCTTGCAAATCCGATCATGGTCCGCAAGTCAAATGGTAAGTGGCGCATGTGCGTCCACTACACCAGCCTCAACAGTGCCTGTCCGAAGGACAACTTTCCCCTTCCCCGCATCGACCAGCTGGTCGACTCAACTGCGGGTTGTGAACTGATGAGTTTCCTAGACGCTTACTCAGGATATCATCAAATTAGCATGGCAGAAGAAGATGAAGAGAAGAGTGCCTTCATCACCCCGTTCGGCACCTACTACTACGTCAGAATGCTGTTCGGTCTCAAGAACGCAGGTTCCACGTACTAGCGCTTGATGCAAAAGATCTTTCTGTCCCAGATAGGGCGTAATCTCGAAGCATATGTAGACGACTTGGTTGTAAAAAGCACTAAAAGATTGTCTCATTTAGATGATCTCGCTGAAACCTTCTGTAATTTGAATCGCTTTGGAATAAAATTAAACCCAGAAAAATGTTCTTTCGGGGTTTCTTCAGGAAAACTTCTTGGTTTCCTTGTTTGTTCTAGAGGCGTTGAAGTCAATCCTGAAAAAATCAGGGCTATCGAACAGATGATGACTCCCTCGACCATGAAGGATGTTCAGCGCCTAGTAGATCGCATGGCGGCCCTAAGTCGATTCATATAGCGACTAGGCGAGAGGGGAAACATCATAATTTTGCATGGTCCGATGAGGCCGAAAAAGCATTTCAGGAGCTGAAGGCATATCTCTCCAGTCCACCAGTCTTGGTATCTCCCGACAAAGGAGAACCATTACTTCTCTATTTGGCGGCCACGCCGCACGCGGTCAGTGCTGTCTTGATCGCAGATAGAGAAGGAATACACAGACCCATCTACTATGTGAGCGAGGTACTTCATGGCCCAAAGGAGCAATACCCTGAGGTCCAGAAGATACTTTACGCACTACTGATGGCTTCCCGTAAGCTATGACATTACTTTCAAGCACATAAGATCACAGTACCCTCATCTTTTCCATTGGGGGATATTGTCCGCAATCCAGAGAAATCTGATCGGATCGCAAAATGGGCTGTCGAGCTCGGTGCCTTCGATATCCATTTCATGCCCCGCACTGCAGTTAAGTCTCAGGTCTTGGCCGACTTTGTGGTCGAATGGACCAATCCTGAGCCACCCATGCGAGTACCCGAGGAATTGGAATGCCCCGATTACTGGACAAGTACTTCGACGGCTCTCGTAGTTTTCAACACTCGGGGGCTGGAGTGGTCTTAGTTATGCCTCAGGGCGAACAGCTTAAGTTTGTCTTCCAACTACACTTTGTTGCGACTAATAACGCAGCAGAGTATGAAGGTCTTCTTGCAGGGCTCCGGACAGCAAAATTCCTCGGAGTCCGTCGATTAGTGGTGAGGGGAGACTCACAGCTGGTCGTAAATCAGGTAAACAAGGAGTACAGCACCTCCGATGAGACAATGGCTCATTACCTAGGGGAAGTGAGGAAGTTGGAAAAACACTTCAGCCATTTCGAAGTCCAATACATCCCGCGAAAGGACAACATTCTCACAGACCAATTATCCAAAATTGGGTCCTCACGCACATCCGCTCCGACAGGAGTGTTCGTTGAACACTTGGAACATCCTTCGATTATGACTTCGGTCGAGGATGATCCGGTAACAGTCTGCGTTACCAACCTCGGACAGGAACAGGATTGGACTCATCCATTGAGAGTCTATCTTGAACATGGGACCTTGCCCGAGGACAAAACCAAAAGCAATCGATTGATTCAAAAAGCGCGTGTATACAAACTCATCGAAGGAGTTTTGTATAAGGGTACTCAGGGAGTATTCATGTGCTGCATATCTCAGGAAAGAGGTAAATTCATCTTGAGAGAGATACACGACGGTGTATGCGGTGCGCACGCGTCATATCGTACACTGGTCGGAAAAGCTTTTCGACAAGGATTCTACTAGCCTTCGGCACTCAATGATGCCAAGAATATGGTCAAGATGTGTCCTTAGTGTCAGTTTCATGCGAGACAGGTTCACCAACCCGCCTATGCGTTGCAAACCATTCCCCTTGCATGGCCTTTTGCGGTCTGGGGGATGGATATTGTCAGTCCTATGCCACAAGCGGTCAATGGATACAAGTTCTTGTTCGTAGCCGTTGACACATTTACGAAGTGGATTGAAGCCGAACCGGTACGCAATATTACCGCTGCTGCAGCACAAAAGTTCTTCCAAAAGAACATTGTTGCTCGATTCGGTGTTCCAAATCGTCTCATTACGGATAATGGCTCTTAGTTCGCTAGTGGTCTTTTTCTGGATTACAACGACCAGATTGGAACCAAGGTGTGCTTTGCTTCTGTGGCTCATCCACAGAGCAATGGTGCCATGGACGTGCCAACGGGCAGATATTACAAGGCATCAAGAAACGTGTTTTCAACCGACTTAAGAATCGCTCGGGGGCTTGGGCAGAGGAGCTCTACACCGTTCTTTGGACACTACGAACTACTTCTAGTCGAGCCACCGGTGAGACGCCTTTCCATCTGGTTTATGGGGCTGAGGCCGTGTTACCTATGGAAATTAGTATTGGATCTGTTCGGACAGATCAATTCGAACGAGTTGATCAGTGCAAACAGCGATCGCAAGATCTCATCCTCCTAGAAGAAAAGCGTGATCGTGCTCTGATCAAGTCCGCGGTATATTTGTAAGCTTTGCGCAAATATCATGACAAAAGGGTGCGACCACGTAGTCTTCACGTGTGCGATCTGGTTTTACGTAAAATACAAGACCAATCCAATCGCAACAAATTCTCCCCGAAGTGGGAAGGCCCTTATACTGTTGTTTCGGTGCCGCGAACAGGATCAGCTCGGTTAGCAATGGAGGATGGTCGAATCTTATCCAATACTTGGAACATCCATCAACTACGCAAGTTTTACGTGTAAGTATCCAATCCCTTTTCCTTTTTCAATTAGCATGGTTTAATAAAACGAGTGCTTTTTTGTTGTTTCATATGTCGAATATTTCCTTTTATGCCCATGTGTAACGAATTTGGCTCGGGGGCTGGTCACCAGTGGTTATATCGCCACAATGCCCTAATCAGATTTGTTGGCCGATCTCATGACCACTTCCAGATAAGACACTCCTCAATAAGCCGTTTCTCAATGCACACGGGGCTTACTGGTATGTCCTTGGTCATCAGGGTGGCTGCTGGTTTGCAATAAGGTTAGGCATTGCATCGAATATAATTGCTGGCCTGGTCGAATGTCCCTGGTCGTTACACCCATATTTTTCTTGTGCTTATAATACTAAGTCTTCAGTATATATAATCACAGGCGGGGGCTAGGGGAATATGGTTATAATATGAAACAAAAAGAAGCGCTTTCTTTTGGAACAAAACCAAAAAATGCATGCATTGCATTCTATAAATTGTATCTGTACAGGTATAAGATTTACATAATGCCGAGCTCGATCAAAAGTTTATCTACGAGAGGTCTAACTTCCTCCATGATAACCTCGAGTTGGTTTTCACTCTCGATTTTTGCCTCTCCTACCAATGGATTCAAATCTAGGTCTGGGCCATGGTGAAGACGGAACCGGCAAAGGATGGCGGAGGCTGCTGATCGGACTCTTATTTTGATCGCCTCTTGTTGTCGCCTAGTATCTTCAGGAAGATACTCAAGGAGTGATTCCGCTTGGGCTGCGACCAATTTAGACCAGTCGCTTGGGCTAAGGTTGTCCGCTGTGGTTTCAACCACATCAGCCCTTAGAAGACCGGCCACCATCTTCAGCTTTTCAAAGATGGATATGCTTAAGTTTTTGTTCTCCCTGTGGACAGAATCGATGGTCGTCTGGAGGTTTTCTTTCTCTTGACCAAGCTGGCTTATTTGATCTGCTTGCGCTGCAGTAAGAAGGTCGTTACAAACAGTCCAAGCAACAAAATTAATTCGCTCTGGTCGGAAGTTGACTTACATGAGAGCTGTGATCACAGTTCTCTGAGCTCGGCCTCTAAATATGAAATTGTGGTGGCCGCCTTGAGCTCATCATTTTCCCGATCAACAAGGCTCTTCTTCAGAAAGGCATTTTCTTTGCAATAAAAGAGACAATTGACATGACAAGTCTATATTCAAGCAAACTAAAGAACATTTTCCTTACTGTTGCAAGTGATCCTTTTCCTCTTGCATGGCCTCGATGCTATCTGCTATAGCCATCGATCTGGCCGCCATACGGGTTAGTTCCTATGGCATAGAGGGAGGTCAGTTGCAAAATCTGAGTGTTCTATGCAAAACTTAGATACCGTGAGGGGTGTTCAACATACCTCAGTGTATGCCCAAAACGACCTGTTCTTTGGGATGGTTGGAGGCCGAGTCGATGGACTCGCCTTATCCCCGATGGAAGCAGCAGATGAATGTCCCTGCTGAGCCTCGGTCGCAGATTTTAATACCTGCGATTGGGCCTTCATGTCAAACTCATCCACCACGGCCCGGACGACTTCCTGGACCAGAGGGATAGAGCTTTCTTCACCAGAGGCTTCAGCGCCAGAGGGAACTTTGACCCTCGCCGAGGCTGTTGGGAGGTTTGGCGCTGAATCTCTACGCCTAAGCAAGAAAACAAACCGTCAGTTTCACAGATGGTTGCCACAGCCCAATCCAGTATAAACAGAGGGGAATTCTTACCTTAACTGAAATCCCATCAGCTTCTGGGATTTCGAAGACGATTCCCCAAGAAAAAGAGGACAACCATCGTCTGTTCTGGTCTTACTCTTTGTGAACAAGACCTTCTCTTTTTCTCCCTATGTATACCAGCCTGTAAGCATGTACATGAGGAATGATGGAGATCTGAATGGTAAGAATTCTTACCGGATAACCTGCTCGGTTGGAAGGGATGTACCCGATGGTCTAGATGTCTCGTGAACCACCAGTGCTGACACCTCATCTGCGACCATAAGATTGGGAGTGGTCGTGGGATCTTGCTTTGTTATACCCACCCTTGTCGCCAGGAGCAGAGTAATCGCCTTCCTAGGACTAACAGGAGTCGTAGGAGGAATTTCTTCTTCCTGTGCAAGCGTGGCTTGATGAACACGCACACAGATGAAATTGTAACACTCAAGATTGCAAGGAATCTTAACGCGGTCGTCCCTTCGACCAAGGAGGGAGAAGACCCTGAAGCCTCCAGGGCTTCAGGAGCAGAGGTCTCACCCCCGACCACAAGGTTATCTGTGGCCGCGGGATCTGCAATAGCTGTCTCTGCGGGCCAAGGCAACTCTTCGCCGACTTGAGGAGTGATCGCCTTCCTCTTCCGGCGAACCAGAGGAATGTTATCTTCCTCCTCCTCGCTTATTTCACCCTGTATGATGAAGAAGTAATTCCGGTTCGCACCTAGGGTAACAGGAGGCACATGATATCTTACCGCAGTCTTCTTCGCGGTAAGGGGCGTCCTATGCGAGGAGCCTTCCCTGAGAAGTTTCTTGGATTTCTTGGGGGCAGGTTCCCTCGCTCCAGGACTTGAAGAGATTTTCTCACTACTACAGAAGTGCATTCCACTAACCCTTATTTTCTAACGGTTGTAAGCAATCTAGGAAAAATCCGATAGAATAGGACGACAGCGGCGGAAAACCATCATTTTACTATCGGTTATACACTAATCCAACGTTAGTGAAATGCAAATACTTTTTACTATCGGTTATTACTGTACAAACCGATATAATATATTAAATAGTACTATCGGTTTTCCATTTTTAACTGATAGTGAAATTACTGATTTTTTACTATCGGTTATTACTGTACCAACCGATATAATATATTACAATAGTACTATCGGTTTTTCGTTCGTAACAGATAGTAAAATTACTCACTTTATACTATCGGTTGGTACTGTATTAACCGATATAATATATTGAATAGTACTATCGGTTTTTCTCGGGTAACTGATAGTGAAATTACTGACTTTTTACTATCGGTTATCACTGTACTAACCGATACAATATACTACATATTACTATCGGTTCAACAACACAAACCGATAGTAAAATGACTTCATATACACTAATGGTTATGACAGTGGGGACCTTATTTTACTATCGGTTAATGTTGTTGAACCGATAGTAAAATTGGACAGCTTAATTAGGTCGACCCCTGCTCTGCGCTCTACATGTTGGAATCATTTCAGCCGCGCACAACTCCAAGCTAGAGTGATCTGGAGAAGCTAGCTGAGAGGTTGATCATATTTCCATCCCCCTCGGTATTGTTATCTTCTCATCACCTCTCTCTCTCTCTATCACTCTTTCACACTCTCCCTCTCTCTCTACTTGCAATTCATTAAACTAGATACATGTATCTCCAAGCTAGCTAGAAGGCTGGGTTGGCTAGCTAGCTATAGCTTGCTGAATTTAAGCAGCTAGCTAGCTGGCTCTTCCAATTAATGCATGCATCAAGTTAATTAGGGTTTCATATATACAAATCCATTTAATGTAATTAAACAGCTCATGCATGTACACACATATGGCCTAGCTAATTATGTTTCATTCATATATGCATGCCCTGAGTCATTAATTATTTATTTGATTTGTCAATTTTGTGAAATAATTGTAGATGGACCGAGAATATTGGATGTATGGAATAAAACGTACTACTGTTGAGTATTTGGAGGGTGTGAATGGATTTATTAAATTTGCTGAGCAAGAGAAGGCGAAGAAGGGAGAGAAAGATATGCATTGTCCTTGTATAGATTGTATGAACTTAAAAAGGTTCGGCAACTCTGATCAGATTAGGAGTCATTTGATTCGTCGTGGTTTTAACGCACTCTATACCCGTTGGATATGGCATGGTGAAGATCTTGAGGAAACGAGCACTACCGCTACCACTCAGCAGCACCCGGAAGTGGATTGCAGTAATGATGATCATGATCAAAACATTGATAATGTTCATTCGGAAGTCCATGTAGATGACGACAATTTAGATGAAATGTTACGTGATGTAGAAGAGGACTACAGCGAAAACGATTTAGCTAAATTTCAGAAATTAATTGTTGATTCTGAGAAGCCTTTGTTCCCCGGATGTGAAACATTTACAAAGTTGTCTTCTGTGTTGAGATTATATAACTTGAAGGCAAGCAACGGTTGGAGCGATAAGAGTTTCACGGTGCTATTGGATCTGTTAGCGGACATGCTTCCAGAGGGAAATGAGTTGCCAAGATCGGTTTACCAGGCCAAAAAACTATTGTGTCCGTTGGGAATGGAAATCGAAAGAATACATGCATGCCCAAATGATTGTGTTCTGTACCGTAACGAGTACGAGGATTTGCATGTTTGTCCAAGATGCGGTGCATCGCGGTATAAGCATGGGGACAAAATTTATCACAATGGATGTGATGAGGTAAAGAAAGGGCCTCCGGCCAAAACTGTGTGGTATTTGCCTGTGATTCCCAGATTGAAACGGCTGTTTGCAAATCCGAAAGATGCGAAGTACTTGCGTTGGCATGTTGAAGGTCGGAAACAAGACGGAAAACTAAGACATCCAGCTGATTCCATTCAATGGAGAAACATTAACAGAACATTCGGTGAGTTTGGCGGCGAAGTGAGGAATATAAGGTTTGGGCTGAGTACGGATGGTATGAATCCACACGGAAATATGAGCAGTCGACATAGCACTTGGCCGGTTCTTTTATGCATCTACAATCTTCCTCCTTGGTTATGTATGAAGCGGAAGTACATCATGATGTCGTTACTAATTTCAGGACCCAGACAACCCGGGAATGATATTGACGTGTTTCTATCACCGTTAGTCGAGGACTTACAAAAATTGTGGAGCGAAGGGGTGCGGGTGTGGGATGCACATAAGCGAGAGAATTTCATGTTGCGGGCCATGATATTTTGTACCATAAATGATTTCCCGGCCTATGGAAATTTGTCGGGGTATAGTACGAAAGGAGTCAAGGCTTGTCCTATTTGCCTGGATGAAACTGACAGCATGTGGTTATCGAACTGCAGAAAAACAGTGTACATGGGTCACCGCAGATTCCTTCCGATGCATCACGCCTACCGTAAGAAGAGGAAGTCATTCAATGGGAAGCCTGAGAAAGGATCAGCCCCAGTGTTTGTGACTGGTAAGGAGCTTTACTTGCGCGTGAAGGACATCAAAGTTGAGTTCGGTAAATGTTCTAAACCTCCAGGAAAAAATGTTTGGAAGAAGAGATCGATTCTTTGGGATCTGCCATATTGGGAGCACTTACAAGTTCGACATTGCATTGATGTCATGCACGTAGAGAAAAATGTTTGTGACAGTTTGATTGGTTTGTTGTTGAACATTCCAGGAAAGACGAAAGATGGCATCAACGTTCGCCGTGACATGCTCGACATGGGCATAAGGACTGAGCTTGCACCGTTGGAGAAGGGAAAGCGGACATACCTCCCCCCGGCCTGCTATACTTTGTCAAAAAGAGAAAAAACAGAACTCTGTCAGTGCCTACATGGTGTCAAAGTTCCATGCGGGTATTCTGCGAACTTGAAAAAACTTGTGTCCATGAAAGACTTGAAACTGGTTGGTATGAAGTCCCATGATTGTCATGTACTGATGTCACAAATGCTTCCCATTGCTATCAGAGGCATTCTCCCAGTCAAAGTCAGAGAGACAATTACAAAGCTATGTTATTTCTTCAACACAATATCTGGCAAGGTACGTAAGCGTGTACTCCTAGCAAGTTAATTAGCTCCATTCGTGGAACTTGTCAGATTTTTTGGATCTGAATATTTGCTGCAACTGTGTCCTTGCAGGTAATTGATATGGATGGACTGGACGATTTGCAACGTGATGTGACTACCACTCTTTGTCAGCAGGAGATGTATTTCCCTCCATCCTTTTTTGATGTTATGGTCCATCTAATTGTTCACCTTGTCAGAGAAATTAAGTTTTGTGGACCCGTGTTCCTGCGCTACATGTATCCATTTGAGAGATTTATGGGTATCTTGAAGGGATATGTAAGGAATCGATATCGGCCTGAGGGCAGTATTATTGAAGGTTATGCCGCGGAGGAGGTGATCGAATTTTGCACCAACTATATGTCCGGGGTTGACCCAATTGGCGTTCCTACGTCTCGGCATGAGGGCAGGCTTCAGGGCATTGGAACGATTGGATTTAAAGCAGTCGTCCCCTCTAGTGATCTGTATGCAAAAGCCCATTTTTGGGTCTTACAGCACATGACGGGGGTGGAGCCATACATACACGAGCACAAGGAAATGTTACGGAAACAGAATCCCTCGAAGCCAGAGATTTGGGTCACCAGAGAACATAATAGGAAGTTTGCTGTGTGGATCGAAAATAGAGTCCTGCAAGCTTCTGAGGGCGATGTAGATGAAGATGTTACATGGTTGGCCAGAGGGCCTAGATTTACTGTAGGGACTTGGCAGGGGTATGACATCAACGGCTATTCATTTTACACAAAAACTCAGGACGAGAAGAGTGCTATGCAATGTAGTGGAGTGACACTACTTGCTATTTCGGAGGATGCCAGGGCAGTAAGAGCACTCGACTCATATTACGGTGTTATTGAGGAAATATGGGAGCTCGATTATGTATTACTTAAGATTCCTCTGTTTCGATGCCAATGGGTCGAAATCCCTCGAGGTGTTACAGTCGACAATTATGGGTTTACTCTAGTCGATCTCAGTAGAGTCGCACACAAAGATGATCCATTTATACTTGCTGAGCAAGCCACACAGGTGTTCTACATCGTTGACCCGGCCAACCCAAAGTTGCACGTTGTCCTTCACAGTAAGAGACGTATTGTTGGGGTCGAAGACGTTGTGGATGAAGAAGAGTACGATCAGCTCGACGAACTACCTCCATTTTTAGATGGAATCCTTCAATCTGTCCCTACCGAAGATATTGACGAAACAAGTTACCTGCGAGACGACCACGAAGAAGGATTATGGGTGGACAACCATTCTTGACTAATTTGCAATATGTAAGTGACGTATATTACTTGGATCGAAGAATGTTCAAATCAATTTTCAAAAATTCTTTGGGAAAACATACGTGATGCATTGAGAATCATTTCTGCAAATTTTCATTTCAATTGGAGTATATACTTGATTTGAGCAATAATTGATTCTTTTCACAAATATATATGAAAACTGCATATTTTCATTCCATGATTGGTCTTTATTGTTATTTTATTTCAAAATTATTGCAAGCCATTTGCATGGGGTTTCAGGTGTCTTTACAAGTGCAAAATGATGTACTGAGACCCATCTGTATTTGTTCTCAGGAAATACCTTTAGATCAATTTAACAGTATTATACTATCGGTTTCAACCTCCAAACCGATATGAAATTAACATATACTATCGGTTTACTGTCATAACCGATAGTAAATACAATACAAAATGATGTACTGAGATCCTCTGTAATTCTTCTAAGGGAAATCCTTTAGGGTCAATAGCATTGTATTTTACTATCGGTTATAACTGTGAAACCGATATGAAATTAAACTATACTATCGGTTTATCGTTCACAACCGATAGTGATTTACACTGTGTTATGATCCCCTGTTCTTAGTTTACTATCGGTTTACTGTTCACAACCGATAGTGATTTACACTGTGTTATGATCCCCTGTACTTAGTTTACTATCGGTTTACTGTTTACAACCGATAGTGATTTACACTGTGTTACGAAAACCCTAACTTACATGTTTGTACTATCGGTTTTGTGGTGATGAACCGATAGTAAATATTCATTTAATAGGTTATAACCTGCACGATTTTCCCTCCAGTGCAACTGATCACATTCCAAATCGAAAAATACTCGCGCGGAAAACCCTAGAATCGCCGACGTTCGCTTCTTCGCTCCTCTGCACCACTGGTTCTCCACCGCCTCCGGCATTGCATTGCGCCACCGCCTCCGGCATTGCATTGCGCCACCGCCTCCGGCCACTCCACGATCCACTGTAAGTGTTCTTGACCAAATCGCTCGCGTGTATTGCTTAATTCTGTATGCAATGGTTCATATCCCGTTCCATGGATTACAAATAGAAACCTAGAGTAAAATTCATGAACGGTATACACCTATCTGAAATTGTTTCCTGTGATGATTGTAAAGAACAAACCTGAATATTGGATGAACCGATAAGCTCGGTGAAGATAGTTTGAATTGCATTTGCATAAAACTGGGGTTCTTTTTGTATGGAACTAAGCTCTTAGTTAATCTAATTGCAAATTTAGAACTATGTGTAGACTTTGGTGTCAAAAATCTGTGTTTTGGCTACTAACTGCAATGCTAAATTGGATATTTCAGTGACTGAGCCTTACGCCATTCTTCAATTTCTAGAATTTGTGTTGTTTCTGTATGAATGGACAGGACTGGGGTGATTGAAGCTATGAATTGAAGTCTTATTCTGTCATTGATTGCTTTGTCTGGCTCTTAGTCACTTGCGTATTTGAATGTTTATCTACTGCTTGTGCATTCTGTGATTGCTGCTTGAAGTAGAGCTAGTGAAGAAATGAAATTGATTATATGATCTTTTGGCTTTCTTCTGAGTTGGTGGGAGATTGAAGTTTCTATTTCAGTTCTCTCCTTACTTGTGTCGTCCAAATTAGCAAGTCGTATTCTAGACAGCTGATTGATCAGTTGTTATCTTGAATTCTCTCCAGCATTGGTTTGACTACCCTTCTTGTATTAACTTAAAATTGGTTGGTTGTTTAGGCTTTGAGGTTATTTGAGAGAGAGACGATCATCTTGAGTCTGTGTGTTTGTTCCCCGGATTTGCCGTGTAGGCTATAGTTGAGAGGCTATTGGGGAGCGGTCTTTGTTAATTCCTTGCATGATCAATTCATTGATACCGTCAATAGGTGTATGCGTTTTAAGTTAATACATGAACTACAAAATTCATGAACTACAAACTTGATAGCTATGAGAATGACAGAATTGATGAAAATCATAGCATACAGTGTAGTTCACTATCGGTTTCTTACTCAGAACCGATAGTAAATACCATAAACTGATTTTTCTGTTAATTATATCCCATTTTCTAATTTTCATCTCAAATTTAGGTTCATTTATTTTTTAACATACCTTATGTTCCTGCTGAGCAATTACTTTCTGTTCCTGCTGAGCAATTTTTGAAATTTTTCCTAATGCTGACTTGATTACTATCGGTTTGACTTGGAAAACCGATAGTAAATAGTAGTGCCATCATAGTTTGCACAGCTAATATGAATTTTCTGTGAATGACTTCCCATTTTCTAATTTTCATCTCAAATTTAGGTTCATTTATTTTTTAACATACCTTATGTTCCTGCTGAGCAATTACTTTATGTTCCTGCTGAGCAATTTTTGAAATTTTTCCTAATGCTGACTTGATTACTATCGGTTTGACTTGGAAAACCGATAGTAAATAGTAGTGGCATCATAGTTTGCACAGCTAATATGAATTTTCTGTGAATGACTTCCCATTTTCTAATTTTCATCTCAAATTTAGGTTCATTTATTTTTTAACATACCTTATGTTCCTGCTGAGCAATTACTTTATGTTCCTGCTGAGCAATTTTTGAAATTTTTCCTAATGCTGACTTGATTACTATCGGTTTGACTTGGAAAACCGATAGTAAATAGTAGTGCCATCATAGTTTGCACAGCTAATTTGAATTTTCTGTGAATTACTTCCCATTTTCTAATTTTCATCTCAAATTTAGGTTCATTTAAATTTTAATAGACTTTATTTTCCAGCAGAGAGATTAGCATAGTTTGCACTGCTAATCTTTTAAATTTTCCTGAATATAGACCTTAGTATTATCGGTTTTCCTTTTAAAACCGATAGGAAATATAGTATTTGTTAGTTTGCACTGCTCATCTGAATATTCTGTGAATTACTTTGTCATGTACCTTTCTTCATATCAATTGGATGGTTTGTTTATGGTATTTTAGGTAAAGCCATGTCGGCATCTTCCTCGGCTGATACTAGTGATTTGGCGAGGGCGAACGTAGATGGCGCTGCCTCGTCCCAGCGCAAGAGGAAGGCGCGAGGCGCGACGATGTTGGGTCGTTTGGCCAAACGCGCGGATCTTTCCTGTGAATTCAACCAGTTCGGGAGACCGATCGGGAAGAACGCCGGGCACTATGCTGCCTATGTTGGCTTGTTGGCGAAGGAAAGGGTGAAGATCACCGTGCAGAGCTGGAAGGACGTCAAGGCCGACGAGAGGGATAGGCTGTGGGCGGAAGTGAAGGTAAAATTAATCAAAATCACTGAACTCTTGAGTGATCACATTCCCTTGGTTTATCCTAGAGATTAGGTAAGTCCTACTTATATTTGAAACAGGCCAAGTGGAACATCCCGGACGATGGTCCCAAGATAGCTTGCTTGAAGGACATGAACAACACGTGGAAAACCTTCAAGAGCGTCCTCGTCAGTACCTTCCTCGCTAAAGGCGAATCTCCATGCGAGAAGTACCCCTTCATAACGGAGGAGGTATGGGAGCAATTCGCCCAACAGAAGGGGACTCCTGAGTTCAAGGTATGAATGGTTCCTTTGCTTGGTTACACCATTGTATGCAGTAAGCAGTGGTGCATTAATTTTCTTGTTTCTGGTACGAAGGCCCTCAGCGAGAAGAACAGGGCAATCCAGAGGAGGAACGACCACCCACACCGGCTCGGTTCTCGCGGCTATGCGGGGAAGGAGGAGCAGTGGAAGAAGGGTGAAGACGAGGCGTCGCATTTCGTCGACTCCCCTGACCTACCACTCTCCGAGATCCGCGATCAGCGATGCAAGCGCTGGTGGCTGGCCAGAGGGACCGTGTCGGCCACGGGGACTGTGGCGTTCCCAAACCCCAGGGACGTCGAGGTCGTGCAGCGACTCGTAAGTTGCCTAACTATGATCACTAGTGTGCGCACAACTTTGTATATATTTCTTCCTCACAATGGAGAGCTTTCAATGTAACAGATCTCTTGCTCGAAGGAGGCGACCGAGGGATTGTTCAGTCCCCATAGGGAGAACGACATCCTTACCCGGGCTCTAGGGAACAAGGAGCATCCAGGGCGGACGCGAACCGTGGGGGCTGTGGTGCCATGGAAGGAAGGCTTCTCGGACCCCGGGCAAAAGGCGAAGAAGCCTGGCAGCTGGAAGGAAAGGGAAGAGGAGCTATCTCAGAAGATACGGGCAGATGTGACTGCACAATTCGCGGACATGTTCGCTCAAATGAACGAGAAATATGAACGCCTAAGCCGAGTTGTGCAGTCCAAGGGTTTAGATCCAGCTGCCGAGGTCGACGCTGCCAGGCCGAGTAGTGTTGGCTCGAAGGTTCACGTGGATCCGGTGGACCTGATCGAGGTATTGCAACTCTTGAGCTATATATGCAGTTCGGCTGATGCCACTCCCGTTACGTTAGAATTGTTTCGCTAACTTGTTATAATTGTTGCAAATTGCAGAAGCCGGAGAGCTGTACCCTATTGATCAACATAGGCGACAAACCTGTTGCGGTTGCAAACGGGGTCGTATACCAGTCTTGGGAGGATGTCCGGATCCACTGCGTACCTCTTGAGCCTGGATTCGCAAAGGTACAGGTGGACATGGCCCTCCCGGGCTACAGCTCTTTTCCGTTGCCCGTCCCAACGGACGAAATGCGGACAATTGGCGAGGCATTGGGCTCGTACATACAGTGGCCCAAGAAGGGTGTTAGACTACAGGAGGTAAACCCTAGCCATTCTAGCTTACAACTCAGTTAATATATTTAATTTTCAAAATCTAATTTAAGCGTTTGTACTTAAAGTGGACGATGGATACCAGCACACTTCCTGAGGACACCAGCCCCGCCACAACGCGTGAGCGAACTCCATCGGCCCCCATGCCTCCTCCGACGGCCTCAAACCCTTCGCCATCAAATGAGGCCGACGGCACCACACCCCAACCTTCGAAGGTATACACTCGCTCCCCGCCCAAAGGCAAGGGCAAGGCCAAAGGCAAGGGCAAGGCCAAAGGCAAGGCCAAACAAAGCCAGCCGGGTACGTTCAAGAACGGGTCCCCACTCGTGTCGGAGTACCTTCTGCGCAATATGGATCAAATAACCAGAAGTCTCCACGAGTGGTACCTGACCCGGTCTAGGCGCCACATCAACTTCTTGGTTCACTTCAGGCCAGCCCATTTTCACCGTGAGCCCGGGAGCATATCGGTGGCCCACGAGGATTTGTTCGACCTCCTCAACTGGCGGGAGCTTGATATGTCCATCATACGGACTGGAGTCCTGTGAGTGTGCTGTTGTCTGAAGTTATCACAGTTCGTTTCATAAATCCAATCACTTTTTGTATGCACTACTTACTAATGTCTACTTTGCATCCAGGTGCATGTATAGGCTGGCGTCGATGAGGGCATGTGACAAGGTGGGTTTCCTCGACCCAGAGAAAATAAGCCTCACGATGCTAGAGCACGACCAAGCACATGCGGAGGAATACATATCAAGGGCACTACTAGCGCAGCAGGACCGAGAGTTCATCCTTGCGCCGTACCACCAAAGGTTAGTGCATTTCCTACTAATTTAACTCATTCTTGTATGTTACGCCTAACATATGTATGAAACGGTTCGCTTATATATGCAATGTAGGGGCCACTGGGTCCTCGCCGTCATTTGCCCATGGATGAATGAGGTCTATTACCTCGATTCGATGAGCGACAAGGTGGCGCATGTTTTCACCCTCACATGGCACATAGACGCGTAAGTAACATAGTTGTCTTAAATTTTTCTCTGACTAGCTAATTAATGATAAGATATTAATCGACAATGCTAAATTAAATATAGGGCTTTCAAAAATTATGCTAGTGCTGGAGGGAGGCATGACGCGTCGAAGGGCACAACAATTTCTTGGAAAGAATATGAGGTAATTAATACGGATGGAAGTACTCATGATGAGTCTTTTAATTTAAGCTTAATTAGTTCTTTCGAGTTAATGTGGGTTTATGTCTTTGCATATGCAATTTTTCCAGTGCCATCAGCAGCCACAATCGTGGGAATGTGGCTTCTATGTCATGAGATTCATGTATGACCTGATCAGGAGAAATTTTGCCCAATTCCCTAAGGTAACTATTTTTCCTGACTCAAAGTCGAACTTTAATTGGATGTGACGTACGATCCTAACTTCATACACGCATATATGCAGAGCACCATGTTGAAAGAGCAATATGAGTTGCCTCAATTGAAGGAGCTGCGAACAATTTGGGCTCAATATGTCATCGAAGAAGTGGCTATCAACGATCGATAGTAACTGACTTGTGTTGATTGTTGTATTTGTGAATATATATTGAATGTGTTGATTCATTGATTTGTGAATATATGTGAATATATGTGAATAGATTCATTGATGTATTTGTGAATAAACTCGATCAATATGTGCATAAATTTAGTCTGTCAAATGCATGTGTATATTACTGTATTAGTGTATTTGTGAACAAATTCAATATGTGAATATTGGTGAATATTTGTAAATATTGGTGTATTTGTGAATGATCCAATGTATCTCTGTATTGCTGTATGTATCTCTGTATTGCTGTATGTATATTTGTAAATATTTAGTACTAACCGTGCAACTACATAACCGATAGGAAAAACTAATATTACTATCGGTTATATACTACAACCGATAGAATAAAGTTTCCAGTACTAACTGTGTCCACACAATACTATCGGTTCATATTTAGAAACCGATAGAATACAGTTTCCTGTACTAAACGAGTCTACAAAATACTATCGGTTATATAATATAACCGATAGAATAAATTTTCCAGTACTGACTGTGTCCACACAATACTATCGGTTTATATATAACAACCGATAGAATAAAGTTTCCAGTACTAAATGTGTCGACAAAATACTATCGGTTTATATAAGAGCCGATAGAAAAAAATGTTTAGATTACTATCGGTTTAGATCCTAGCCGATACAAAAGGCCTAAATAATACTATCGGTTTATATAAGAGCCGATAGAAAAAAATGTTTCGATTACTATCGGTTTAGATCCTAGCCGATACAAAAGGCCTAAACAATACTATCGGTTTTTATACGAGCCGATAGAAAAAACTTATACAATACTATCGGTTTAAAACCGAGCCGATAGAAGAAATAGTCGATAGCGATTAGTGAACGTTGGGATTGTAGATGTTTTACTAACGGTTTTTGAACCGATAGAAGTGTGCTGCCCTCTACTATCGTGCCGACCACTATCGGTAAGAGAACCGATAGTAGAGTGGATTTTTAACCGATAGTGAAAAGCATTTCTGTAGTAGTGTCTTTACTCTCTTCATTGTCGACTTTCCCAGGAAACCGACGCTTTCACCTGGATATGTCGCCTCGGCGAATTTCCCCAAAAGCTATGCCGTCCCAGTGCCCTTGTTAGTACAAGACACACATATGACTTACAGACATAACATAATGAGAGACGACATACCTTTCGACGTTCTTGTCTAAGGTCGTCGCCGGCATGGATCAAGCTTTGGGGGCGAGGCGATCCCTTGGTTCCCTCCACTTCGGCACTATATGCCTTGAGGAGGTAGTTTATCCGCTTCTCGACTTCGGACGAAGGCAAAACTGTGTCACCAACAGACCAGTTAGCGAACATAAAAGAAAAGTATAAGACTTCGTTGGCTAAGTCACATACCATTGTTATAGTCCAAGGTGCTGTCCGCCATGGACTGTATCTCCCAAGCCGGATGAGCCCTTTCGCGTAGGGGGCTCACCCGATTCTCAACGAAGTCGTGAATAACATCGCGAGCTGTTAGTCCCTGCTGGACTAAGTGAAGAATCACCTCGGCTTGCTTCTTTTGCTCTGCATTCAGAGCAGGGAGGGAATCCGACTCGCTGGACTTCTCTGGCCGCGAGTTCACAAACCACAACCCGCTCTCGGACGGAGGGGTGCAGTAGAACCATTTCTGGTACCACCCATGCATGGAGTCTGGCAGGGGTGGGAAGGGATACTCTTTCTTCTCCCTTATCCGGAAATAAATGCATCCGGCGGAGTTGGTGCTCTTCGACCACGCCAAATAGTAGAAGCGTTGGAAGAGATCCACACTGGGATACACTCCAACGAAGGCTTCGCACAGGTGCTGGAAGATCGCCAGAATCAGGACCGCATTTGGGTGGAGATTCACCAACTCCAACCCATAGTGTTCCAAGATCCCCTTCAAGAACCGACTCTCAGGGAATCGGAACCCACACCTCAGGTATTCTTCGAAGACCACCAACTCGCCTTCTTGGACGATTGGGGTTTCTTGGTCTTTCCCCGCGGGACACCAGTTGATCAGCAATCTTGGAGGAAGGATCTCTTCCTTCTCTAGTGCCATCAGGCTCTCCTCCGTATGGTGAACTGATCGGCTCCAAGATGTCATTTTTGGAAGAGATTATGAGAGAAAAGCTAGTGGCTTTGGGGGCGATGGAAGATGAGGAACGAGGGTTTTGAGCGGCGGAAGTTCTAAGGCTGGAGGCTGGATGTGTGGCTTCCTCAAGAAGCTACCTACTCCTTTTATAGGCCCGAGGAGACGCTCCACTAAGGGTAACATTCCATTGAATATTCTATTAATTTCCCATAATGGATGTTTTCTCTGGTAAACCCGTTATGCGTTTCCTGCACCGAATCCGAAACGAAAGGTCTTCTTTGTTTCGAATTTGAGGATTAAAAATGGGCACAAAAATGTGAAAAGTTCTACAAAGGATTTTTGGAGGACGTTTTCCTTCTTGTTTCTTGTAAACTTTCACAAGTTGATCATAAAGATATTCTATGATTCAACTGCCGGGTATACAGTTGCTTTTCAATCAGATTGCTGTATTATCGAAACTATGTTTCTGATCGGACTACAATTCTAGTCGAAGTGGTGGTCTGATCGAATTTCGGTTTTGATCACGGTAATCTTTCAGATCAAACTTCATTTCTAACCGCGGCTTCAAGTCTGATCGCGGTATCAGCACTAGTCGTGGTATAACGTATTAAATGCAAATCTGGTTGTAATCCCGGAACTTAGCTGTGTACGAGTGGTCGTAAAAACACTACTTATGGAAGTGAGCGTCTCGATCATACAGATATGGACTCCCAAAGATCACCTGACAGATATCGATAGGGACAACATCGCATTGCACCTCGTCGATATATCTTGCAGAGATTGGAAATTTCAACACACACTGACTCGTAATCTATTGGTTCACGTCGGATGTAAACCAACCCAGTGGATATGGTTGCAGGTGTGTGGTTGTCTTCAAACCAAGTCGCCGAACCAGTCCAGCGAAGACCAGATTCTTCTGACTTCCGGGATCAAATATCACTGTGACCACTTCGTGCTTCACCTAGATGTTGATGGTGAACAAGTCCTCTATTGGGTGATGGTCATTCGGTGGATCCGAACCCTTCTCCTTCGGCATTGCCATCAGAGACAAGGCCATGGCTGTTCTTTTCCCTGCTCCATTTTTCTTTGGTCGAAGTTTAGGATGAAGCTTGTAGCATTTATCTTTGGTGTCTCCCGTGATTTGACAATGGTCGCAAAAAGTACCCGCGCCCAGCTTCGAAGCATTTTTCTTTGGACTCGGTTTTCTTTTTGTCGAGGTGCACTGTCCCTCGTGCCTTTGTCGCCACGGGATTTGTTCTTCTTTTCGATCTCCATAGCAGTTGTGCTCGCGGTCACAATGTTTTGGACACCGAACAGACTTAGCTCACTACTAATCGATTTCTGAAGTCCAGATGTGTATTTCCGAAATACCTGAGGATTGGATAGCGATATGCCGATGACCATTAATTGCTTGTCTTCAGAACTCCGTAGTATAGTCTTGGACGGTTTGGTCGCGCCGTTGGTACAATCTGTGCCAACGTTCCCGTCTCTCCTCAAGGTAACCCATCAGATAGAATTCTTGTCGCAGAAATCATTTGAATTGACCCCACGCAAGGTCGTCAGCTTCACCACTGGCGACAAGGGCCTTCCACCAAGTCTTGCCGTGGTCCTTCATCTTCAAAGGTGCGAACTTCACCTTTTGAGCGCTACTGAACCCATTCAGGTCAAAGTAGGTCTCAAGCTGATCGATCCATGAGTCTAGCTTCTCGGCATCGATCACCCCATCATATATGGGTATGTCAATCTTAGCGTTGACCTTGAAAGATCCGACAGCTAATGAGGTGTTGGCGAGGTCGTCAGCCTTATGGTCGTCTTCGTCTTCATTTTCGTCTGCCCTACGCAAGTCTTCACCAGTCTTCACACCCGTAACCTTCTCTTCTTTAGGAGGTACAATCATGGCCTGCTGCTTAATCCAAGCAAGCACAGTTTCCATGTCGGTGGAGAGCTTAGCCACTTGTTCGGCTAAGTTAGCTTGAACGGAGGTATCGTTAGACATTGTCGGAGACGTGGCTGTAGGAACCGTCAATTGATCGTCTGGAATTTCGCCGAAGGTTTTGTAACCCTGGCGACTCTTCACCATCCACATGATAGGAAAGTCACTCTGATACCAACTTGATCCGTTTGAGACCTAGTCTTGGTTTTCACACTAGGCTCGCCCAGATGCTAATATGCGGAATAACGGGATCTTACTCGGAAATACCGAAACCCAAAGGTTGATCAAAAATATAGCTCAAGGTAATTGCACAACTCTTTATTTCAAAGAGGGCTTTACACGTCGAACATTAGGTCACACTCTCCTATGTTGAGGGAACTATGTGTCTAAGACTTCAATCTAGACTCGATGATTTAAACTAGACCTATTACAAGGTATTTATAGTCCAATCGTATGAGTATGTATCAGACTCAATAACTCAAACGTATTAGACTCATATAACTAACTAACTCTAAACAGATAAGCTTAGTTATATCTATTCGGATCGGATTATAATTCCGACCAGAGGACGTATTCCTTTTCATGGTCGTGAAACCTTTCCGAACACGGTAAAGATCACAAAGCCGTATGCGATCAAGACCTGAAGATCCTCCCGGATCGTAAAATGTGCACCTCTATCACTAATTACTGCTCATGGTATACCAAATTGGGGAAAGATGACTATTTTGAAAAGCTTGATCGCATGTTTTGATTCATTTGTTGGTGTAGCAACAGCCTCTACCCATTTAGAAACATAATCAACCGCAACCAAGATGTAGGAGTTACCCATAGAAGATGGAAAAGATCCCATTTAATCTACCCCCATACATCAAAGAGTTCAATTTCAAGAATATTTGTTAAGGGAATTTCATGTCTTTTACTCAAATTTCCCGAACGTTGGGAAGGATCGCATTTTTGCACAAAGTCATAAGCATCTTTAAATAAAGAGGGCCAAACAAACCTGATTGCAATACCTTAGCCATTGTTTTTGAAGCTCCGGCGTGTCCACCACATGGAGATGAATGGTGTTCAAGAACGCTTTGAATCTCGTGGTCAGGCACGCATTGTCGAAAGATGTTGTCAACTCCCTTTTTGAAAATGTTCAGATCATCCCAGTAGTAGCGTCGGATGTCATAGAGGAAGCGCTTGCGTGGTCTACTTGTCAACCCTAGAGGAAGTTCATGGTTAAATAAGTAATTCACTTAGTCAATATACCATGGTTCTTGTTGAATCAAGTAAAGGTGCTCATCAGGTAAATCATCATTGATGTGAACGTCGGTGGTGTCGGTTAAGAGTCACGAGAGATGATCGACGATGACATTCTGAGCACCTTTTTTATCTTTGATCTCCAAATCAAATTCCTACAGTAATAGGATCCATCGTGCAAGTCGTGGCTTGGTTTCTGTCTTGATCAAAAGATACTTAAGAGCACATGATCAGTATGCACAATAACTTTTGAACCAATTAAATATGGACGAAATTTGTCTAGGGCATATACTATAGCAAGCAATTCTTTTTCAATTGTAGTGTAATTACTTTGAGCATCATCCAAAGTTTTGCTTACATAGTATATAGCATGTAAAATCTTGTTTGTTCTTTGTCCTAGAACAGCACCAATTGCATAATCACTAGCATCACACATCAATTCAAAGGGTTCATTCCAATTTGGAGGTTGTATGATGGGAGCACTAGTTAATGCATGTTTCAATTGATTAAAGGCATCAAGACATTTATCATCAAAATCAAAAGACACATATTTACCTAGCAAATGAGTGAGAGGTTTAGTAGTTTTGGAAAAATCCTTAAAGAAACGACGGTAAAAACCTGCATGTCCCAAGAAACTGCGTATGCCCTTCACATTTGTTGGTGGTGGAAGACTCACTATGACTTCGATTTTTGCTTTATCGACTTCAATCCCTCGTTCAGAAATCACGTGGCCAAGTACCACACTTTCTTGAACCATGAATTGGCACTTTTCCCAATTTAGCACTAGGTTGACTTCTTCACACCTGCTTAAGACTCAAGAAAGATTTTGTAGACAGACATCGAAAGAGGAACCATAAACGCTAAAATCAACCACAAAGACTTCCATTATTTCCTCGATTAAATCTGAAAAGATAGCCATCATACATCATTGAAAGGTTGCAGTCGCGTTACATAACCCAAACGGCATTCACCAGTAAGCAAAAGTACCGAAAGGACATGTAAATGTCGTCTTATCTTGATCATCGGGATGAATTGGGATTTGAAAGAATCCCAAATACCCGTCAAGAAAACAAAAAATGCATGTTTGGTCAATCTTTCCAACATTTGATCAATGAAAGGTAATAGAAAGTGATCCTTCCTAGTGGCGCTATTCAATTTACGATAGTCAATGCACATGTGCCATCTAGTCACAAGTCTAGTAGGGATCAACTCATTGTTAGCATTATTAACCACAATCATGCCTCCTTTCTTTGGAACCACATGAACAGGACTAACCCAATTACTATCAGAAATAGGATAAATGATACCCGCATCTAATAGTTTGTCAATTTCAGCTTTGACAGTTTATTTCACGTTTGGATTTAGTCTATATTGCTGCTCAATGGAGATTTTAGTTTCATCAACTAACTAAATTCTATGCATGCAAATTTCAGGGCTAATCCCTTTGATATCATCAATAGAATAACCTAAAGCATTGCGATGCACACGAAGTAAAGAAATCATTTTTTCTAGTTGTAAATCGGTCAAGTTTGCACTAACAATGATAGGTTGCGTCTCATCATCATCCAAGAACACATATTTCAGCGAGGAAGGAAGAGTTTTAAGTGTAGGTTTACTTACCTTTTCCTTAACTGTGATGTCAGAATCCGAGATGTCCTTTTTAGTTGGTTCGTCATTGTTTTGTTCATTTTCTTCGCTGCTGTCCATTTTTTTGTTGTTGAATATTTTATCTGTTCCTTCTTCGAAAGTGAGTTGAAGTGGCGACTCCTCTTCTAGGACTTCTTCTAGATCATCCATGCTACAAATTTTCTCCTCATACATAGGGTAGTTAACAAGGTTAGACATTTTAAACAAAATTTTCTCCTCCCCTATGCAAAAAGTAATTCTTGCCTCACGAACATAATTGAGGGCACCTGCTGTCTGGAGCATTGGTCGTCCCAATATATTAGGTATAGCAACTGTTGCATCTAGGCCTTTCATGCCTAACCCTGATGTGTTTTGATGGTTGATGATAATAAGTATTTTTTTTACTAACTATGTGTTTGAGTTAGTGTTACAGATTTCAGACAACCGCACAAAAAGCGAGGGCTGGTGATCAAAATGTTGAAGTTCAATTTAAGTCGTTCAAAAGCATAAGAAGACGCAAAAAAAAAATTGTTTTTGCTGGACTAAACTGATGCATCGAGGTATGTTGTAGTTCTAGGTTTACCGATCTCAGGGTGCATGAAGATCGATCGGTTTAAGGATTTTATTCTTAGTTTAAACCGTACTATAAAGAGGGGACGCAAGTTCTCTCTACATCTCCAATTATACCGAGAAAAATCTAGGTCAATGCACGCATATCATTATCTGTGGTTTTTCGACAATTTGTTTTGATATATTGAATTTTGTCAACAGTTGAGGTTTTTACTTCTTGAGAAAGATCTTAAAAGATCTAATTTTTGTTGCTGTTGTCAAAAATGTTCTTCTCGAAAATATCTTCAAAACAAAACTGAAATCATTTGAATCAGATCTCTGGATTTTGAGCTTTCTCTGTTTTTATCCAGACTGACTGTCAGTGTTGATAACTGACTGTCAGTATGAATGTCAGTTTAATAAACTGACTAATCTCCAGAGAGTATGTTTTTGTTGAGCTGATTTTTCTTTACTAGACTGACTGTCAGTGTTGGTAACTGACTGTCAGTATGAATGTCAGTTGGTGCAAACTGACAAATCTCCAGAGAGCATGTTTTCCTGTCTCAGATTTTTCTTGTACTAAACTGACTGTCAGTATGAGTATACTGACTGTCAGTGTGGGTTTCGACCACAGAGAGTTTTTTAGTTGGTTTTTATTCTGTTTTTCTCTGTGTTACTGAAACTGAGACTGACTGTCAGTTTGACACACTGACTGTCAGTTTGGGCAGTAAATTTTTTGCTGTTATCTGCTTCAACGGTTATAAAGTTTTTAGCCGTTGCTTTTCACTGTTGATTTTGTGGACACTGACTGTCAGTCTTTGTAACTGACTGTCAGTATGGACTGTTTCTTTTTACCGTTTTAGTCCACAACGTTCGAGCTGTTTTGATCCTGTTTTTACTCTTTCTGGTGATACACTAGACTGAGTGTCAGTTTGTGAAACTGACTGTCAGTCTTGGTTACTAATTTTCAGCTCGAGCACAAACGGCTCTTTTGACCACGAAGGCTATAAATAGAGGTGTTGAGCTGCTGTTTTAACACAAGCAAATACAGCAACATAGCCTTTCATACTTTCTCACTAGTGTTTCTTCGTTTTACTTAAAACTTGATCTTTTGATCGAGTCGTGAGAGTATTAGCCACATCGAGCATATTGTTCTTGCATTCCCATTTCTAGATATTTTCTCGGTGTGTATTGGAGGCCTAGAGTAGACCTTGCTTCTTATTACTCTTGGTGAGCGCCCTCACCTAGACGGTTCGGAGGCGGAAATCGCTGATCTCTCCAAATCGGAGATTGTCGGAGAGACGCGATAACTTGTAAAAGGCTTGGTGCTCGCCTTTCCGGAGGGGACAAGGAGCAACCTTAGTAGATAGTGTCCTGTGTGGATACTGAAGCTATACTCAAGGACTGAGTGCTTCAACGAGGACTAGTGGAGACTGGGCGTGTCTCCGATACCTCGGGATATATCGGTTTCAATCTCTTATCTTTTACTATTACTTGCTTTACCTTAATTTGGATTTTCATTTGCAAAAACAAATTTCAAAAGTCTCCTATTCACCCCCTCCCCCTCTAGTCGACATCCTGATCCAACACGTGGTATCAGAGCACGGTCTCTCATTTATAAGCTTCACCGCTTAGAGAGAGGATGTCGTCTACTGATGGCTTTAATCTGGGTCATACTAGCCGTGCGCCTATCTTTGATGGGACTAACTATCCCTACTGGAAAGTGCGTATGTCTGTATTTCTAGAAGCCATGGGATTGGATGTCTGGTTGATTGTTAAAGTTGGTTTTTCTCCTCCGGATGATCCGGAAAGCTATACTGAAGATGATAAGAGAAAACAACATCTGAATGCTCGTGCTTTAAATGCTTTATTTACTGGTTTATCTCTAAATGAATTTAATCGTGTAAGCAACTTGAATACTGCTCACAAAGTTTGGAAAACTTTGGAAGAAATATATGAAGGAACTACTAAAGTAAAAGAGGCTAAACTTTTAATGGTTAGACAAAAGTATGAAACTTTCAAAATGTCTTCTTCTGAATCTGTTGATTCCATGTTTACTAGATTGAATAATATTGTGAATGAACTTAAAGGTCTTGGTGTTATCTTTACTGATCTGGAAATTGTCAGAAAAATGCTTCGAGCTCTCCCAGAAAGCTTTGACACTCTTGTAACAGTTTTGACAAACTCCGATCTTTCTACAACTTCACCTACTGATCTCTATGGAAATTTGATTACCCATGAAATGCACAAAAAGGAGAAGAAGGAACTGAACGAAACCTCTGATACAAAGAAAAAGACGGAGGCTTTCAAAGCAAATTCCAAGGACGGCACAAGTGAAGGTTCCTCCGATGAAGACTTGGCTCTCTTGGTAAGAAATACTCAACGTCTTCTTCGCAGGTTACACAAGAAGGGAGTAAGCATTGACACTCGTCCAAAAGGTTCAAGACCAACAAACTTCAAAGATGTGATATGCTATGAATGTCATGAAAAAGGACATATAGCATCAAGATGTCCGAACAAGAACAAATCTACGGATAAAAAGAAGAAGAACTTCAAGAAGAAGTTTAACACTCCTAAAAAGGCATGCTTTGGCGAATGGATGTCTGGAGGTGAGAATTCCGACTCCGACTCTGATGATGAGAGATGTACAAAGAAATTAGCCGGAATCGCCCTCAAAAATTCATCAAGCTCTCCAGTTTGCCTTATGGCAAAAAGGAATGAAAAGGTAAACTACAAAAATGGTGGACGTCATTGGGTGCTTGATAGCGGATGCTCCGAGCACATGACCGGAAACGCCAAACTGTTCACCACAATCAAAGACAATTCCGACGAACATCAAAAGATCACCTTTGGAAATAATCGTCAAGGAAGCGTGACAGAACCTTTGAAAGAACTTACCATTGAAGAAGCTGAGGAAGTTGATCAAGATAATGATGGAAGTGAAGACAACAATGAACAACCTGGACCTCCTGTGCAAGTTGAGTCTGCTGCAGAAGAAGCAGCACAAGAAGAAGCGCCAAGCCAGCATAGAACAATTATCAAGGATCACCCTTTGAACCAAGTTCTGGGTGATATTAGTAAGGGTGTTCTAACTCGATCTCGTATTGCTTCTTTTTGTGAACATCATTCATTTGTTTCTTCTTTAGAACCTACATGTGTTAGTGAAGCTCTAGATGATCCTGACTGGGTAAATGCTATGCATGATGAATTAAATAATTTTACTAGAAATAAAGTCTGGAACTTAGTAGAAAGACCTAAGGATCATAATGTTATTGGAACAAAATGGGTTTTCAGAAATAAGCAAGATGAAAATGGACTAGTAATTAGAAACAAGGCTCGTCTTGTTGTTCAAGGTTTCACTCAAGTCGAAGGTTTAGATTTTAGTGAAACTTTTGCTCCTGTGGCGAGACTTGAAGCAATTAGAATTCTTCTTGCTTATGCTTCTCATTTTAACATTAAACTTTTTCAAATGGATGTTAAAAGTGCTTTTCTAAATGGTGAAATTTCAGAACTTGTATTTGTTGAGCAACCTCCCGGGTTTGAAGATCCAAAATTTCCAAACCATGTTTTTAAACTAACGAAAGCTCTGTATGGCCTCAAACAAGCTCCTCGAGCTTGGTATGAACGCCTTAGAGATTTTCTTCTTTCTAAAGGTTTTAAAACTGGGAAGGTTGACACAACTCTATTCACCAAGAAAATAGATGATGATTTATTTATTTGCCAAATTTATGTGGATGACATAATTTTTGGATCTACTAATGAATATTTTTGTCAAGAATTTGGAGATATGATGTCTAGGGAGTTCGAGATGTCCATGATTGGTGAGCTGAGCTTCTTCCTTGGACTTCAAATCAAGCAACTCAAGAACGGTACGTTCGTGAGTCAAACAAAGTACGTGAAGGACCTGCTCAAGCGCTTTGGGATGGAAGAAGCTAAGGCTATCAAGACCCCCATGGCTACAAATGGACACCTCGACATGGACAGAAATTCAAAATCAGTAGATTCTAAACTCTATAGGTCTATGATTGGTAGTCTTTTATATCTTACAGCATCTAGGCCTGATATCATGTTTAGTGTGTGTTTATGTGCTAGATTTCAGTCAGAACCTAAGTAATGTCATTTAACTGCTCTTAAAATAATCCTTAGGTATTTAAAATGTTATCCCAGTTTAGGCCTTTGGTACCCTAAAGATGCAAATTTTGAATTAATTGGGTATTCTGATTCTGATTATGCTGGGTGTAAGATTGATCGAAAGAGCACATCTGGTAGCTGTCAGCTGTTGGGGAGATCATTAGTATCATGGTCATCTAAGAAGCAAAACTTAGTTGCTCTCTCAACAGCTGAAGCTGAATACGTGTCTGCAGGTAGTTGTTGTGCTCAATTATTATGGATGAAACAGACATTTTTGGATTATGGAATTAAATTTGATAAAGTGCCACTTCTGTGTGATAATGAAAGTGCCATTAAAATTGCTAATAATCCTGTTCAACATTCTAGAACTAAGCATATTGAAATACGGCACCATTTCATAAGAGATCATGTGGCAAAAGGAGATATTGATCTTAGTCATGTAAGAACAAATCTTCAACTAGCAGATATCTTCACCAAACCACTAGATGAATCCAGGTTTTGCTTTCTTAGAGGTGAACTAAATATTATAGATGTTTCAAATGCTAGTTGATAAAGTGATATTTTTATTAACTTCATCATACTATTGATTGCTTATCTTGATTAATGAAGTATAATATATATATATATATATATATATATATATATATATATATTATTAAATATTTTCTCCCTTAGAGCTCTCTCCTGGTCGAAGTCATAACTGACAGTCAGTTTTTATAACTGACAGTCAGTATAGTGTTGTTTCTTGGTTGTAGGGTTCTGGTTGTTTTGAAGTCTCACACTGACTGTCAGTCTCAGCACTTGATTTTCTTGAACTGACATTCAGTGTACCACACTGACTGTCAGTTTTTAAAATTAAGTGACTAGACTGACAGTCAGTTTGTGAAACTGACTGTCAGTTTGGGTCCTTAAAACCCTAAACCGAGCTTTCTTTTTATCTTCTTCGGCCGCCGTTTTTGTTGTCATCGCCGTCGCCGTCGCCGTTGCTCCTCCTCATCGCCGTCGTCTCGTCGTCCTTCTCCCGCCGTGAGCTCTCTCTCTCTCCTCCTTCTTCCTTTTCTTCTTCTTCGTTATTTTTCTTTCTTTCCTCTCTTTAATTCTTTCTTTTCTTTCTACTAATCCGAAATTGCTTTTCTATTTTCTTTCCATGATCTGCAATAGCACTATATCTTCACACTCTTTGCAAAATTCCCTCTCAAATCCCCACAAAAAACTCGCCATTTCTCAGTTCGCTGGTTCTAGGTTGAAACTGACAGTCAGTTACTCAAACTGACTGTCAGCATCAGGTTCGAATTGACTGTCAGTTCATAATACTGACTGTCAGTCTGAACCCTGAAAACAGAAATTTTTGTTTTCTCCACCCTTGTTCATCCTTGCATTCCTTCAGCTATCCACTATGTCTGATCAGCCTCATCGCCGCGTTGCTCGACGCAAGACCGTTGCGTCCAGCAGCAGGCCTTCGGGCCAGTCCTCTGGGGCTCGGCGTTCCCCCTCTCCAGAGCGTGTCCCCGTGAACTATTCGCGGTGGAACGCTAGTCGGCTTAGGACTCTTCGTCAGCCGAACCCCTATCTATCTCCTCGTCCTTCTGGCACGGATGCCTCGCCACGTACCACCTTCTACACCATCACTCAGTTCGACATGTTTGAGAGCATCTACTCTCACATGCCCTTCTTTGTTCATCGTTCTGTCTCTTGGCAGACGATAGTTTCTCGCACTGGCATCGCTTCTCTTTCTGATGCTTTTGCCTCTGTAGGGATCCGAGACTTGGTCTCTGATTCTTCTTTGACCTGGGCAGAGGAGCCCATTAGGCAGTTCTATGCCACCCTCCACATTTCTCCTCAGCGTGACTCACTGACCTTTATGACCGGCCTCCAGGTATACACGGTCACAAAGGAGCAGCTTGAGGCCGCTTTAGGACTGGTTCGTCCTGCTTCAGGGCGCCAGCTCCACACTTTACCTGATCTTGAGCATCGTGAGGTCTCTATGCTCTACTCCAGCGCCTTCCAGGTTCGTCACATTGCCGGCATGCGCCGCGATGTTGACCTGGCGCTGAAGATTCTTCGCCTCACTCTTCTTCCGATCACAGGTGACCGCGCCAGGGTCACCTACATCACTCTCCATGTTCTCATCTCGATCTTTCGAGAGGAGCCCTTCGACATCGCTGATCTCATCATTAGTGAGCTTCAGCACGTTCTTCTCTCTCCTCGTCGTCGCCTGGTGTATGCCCCATACATCATGGCACTACTGCTCCACATTCGAGCAGTAGACACCGCTCTTCCTCGCCCTCATCAGCTTTTGGCCTTCTATCCCCCTGGCCAGGCTGATCGTCGCCTGGGCACTCGTCCTCCAGCTCCTAGTGCTCTCTCCTCCGCCTCTGATGATGATGAGGATTCTGAGGACGCGACTGCAGCTCCAGCTTCTGCCTCTGCTCCTGCCCCTTCTAGCAGCTCCCGCACAGCTTCCTCTCTTGCATCTCTGCAGGTGTCTCTTGACCAGGTCATTCAGACACAGCAGGTGATCCAGAGTACCTTGGCAGCTCAGCAGGAGATCCTTCAGCAGATACTGCAGCGACTTCCAGCTCCTGATGCTGCGATGGCATCTGCTTCCCTTGCTCCTCGCAAGAGGGCACGGCCTGCAGTTTCTTCACCAGCATCATCTGCCGGCACCGCTCCAGTTCCAGCAGGACCTGCATCTCCCGCCGTCGTACCTTCCGCGTCTCCTATAGCTTCCGGAGGCACTGAGGTTCTAGGAGACTCAGATGACCAGGAGTAGATTAGGATTAGTTTCTCTTGATTAGGCCTTCCTTTTTGTGCTTGATGCCAAAGGGGGAGAGATGGATGATGTTATGATATTTTGTTTAGATGGATGAATATTTATGCGATGTGATTTGTTCTTACATTTGTATGAGATATCAATGTGCTCTGATGTGAATTGTGGTTCTCTCTCTTATGCTATGATATGCTCTGATACATCTTGAGGGATATGCACACTTTCAGGGGGAGATTTTTTGCACAAAATCAGGGGGAGTATTAGTTGGTATTAGTTTATTAACTTGTTGTCATCAATCATCAAAAAGGGGGAGATTGTTGCATCTAGGCCTTTCATGCCTAACCCTGATGTGTTTTGATGGTTGATGATAATAAGTATTTTTTTTACTAACTATGTGTTTGAGTTAGTGTTACAGATTTCAGACAACCGCACAAAAAGCGAGGGCTGGTGATCAAAATGTTGAAGTTCAATTTAAGTCGTTCAAAAGCATAAGAAGACGCAAAAAAAAAATTGTTTTTGCTGGACTAAACTGATGCATCGAGGTATGTTGTAGTTCTAGGTTTACCGATCTCAGGGTGCATGAAGATCGATCGGTTTAAGGATTTTATTCTTAGTTTAAACCGTACTATAAAGAGGGGACGCAAGTTCTCTCTACATCTCCAATTATACCGAGAAAAATCTAGATCAATGCACGCATATCATTATCTGTGGTTTTTCGACAATTTGTTTTGATATATTGAATTTTGTCAACAGTTGAGGTTTTTACTTCTTGAGAAAGATCTTAAAAGATCTAATTTTTGTTGCTGTTGTCAAAAATGTTCTTCTCGAAAATATCTTCAAAACAAAACTGAAATCATTTGAATCAGATCTCTGGATTTTGAGCTTTCTCTGTTTTTATCCAGACTGACTGTCAGTGTTGATAACTGACTGTCAGTATGAATGTCAGTTTAATAAACTGACTAATCTCCAGAGAGTATGTTTTTGTTGAGCTGATTTTTCTTTACTAGACTGACTGTCAGTGTTGGTAACTGACTGTCAGTATGAATGTCAGTTGGTGCAAACTGACAAATCTCCAGAGAGCATGTTTTCCTGTCTCAGATTTTTCTTGTACTAAACTGACTGTCAGTATGTGTATACTGACTGTCAGTGTGGGTTTCGACCACAGAGAGTTTTTTAGTTGATTTTTATTCTGTTTTTCTCTGTGTTACTGAAACTGAGACTGACTGTCAGTTTGACACACTGACTGTCAGTTTGGGCAGTAAATTTTTTGCTGTTATCTGCTTCAACGGTTATAAAGTTTTTAGCCGTTGCTTTTCACTGTTGATTTTGTGGACACTGACTGTCAGTCTTTGTAACTGACTGTCAGTATGGACTGTTTCTTTTTACCGTTTTAGTCCACAACGTTCGAGCTGTTTTGATCCTGTTTTTACTCTTTCTGGTGATACACTAGACTGAGTGTCAGTTTGTGAAACTGACTGTCAGTCTTGGTTACTAATTTTCAGCTCGAGCACAAACGGCTCTTTTGACCACGAAGGCTATAAATAGAGGCGTTGAGCTGCTGTTTTAACACAAGCAAATACAGCAACATAGCCTTTCATACTTTCTCACTAGTGTTTCTTCGTTTTACTTAAAACTTGATCTTTTGATCGAGTCGTGAGAGTATTAGCCACATCGAGCATATTGTTCTTGCATTCCCATTTCTAGATATTTTCTCGGTGTGTATTGGAGGCCTAGAGTAGACCTTGCTTCTTATTACTCTTGGTGAGCGCCCTCACCTAGACGGTTCGGAGGCGGAAATCGCTGATCTCTCCAAATCGGAGATTGTCGGAGAGACGCGATAACTTGTAAAAGGCTTGGTGCTCGCCTTTCCGGAGGGGACAAGGAGCAACCTTAGTAGATAGTGTCCTGTGTGGATACTGAAGCTATACTCAAGGACTGAGTGCTTCAACGAGGACTAGTGGAGACTGGGCGTGTCTCCGATACCTCGGGATATATCGGTTTCAATCTCTTATCTTTTACTATTACTTGCTTTACCTTAATTTGGATTTTCATTTGCAAAAACAAATTTTAAAAGTCTCCTATTCACCCCCTCCCCCTCTAGTCGACATCCTGATCCAACAGCAACATCTTCATCCATATAGAGAATGACAAAATCAACCAGAAGACAGAATTTACCGACTTAAAGAGGCATATCTTCCAAGATTCCCTCCGGATGTTTCATCGAATGATCGGCAAGTGGTAGAACCATGCAGGTAGGTTTGATTGCACGCATGCTCAAATGTTGTGCAATGGTGAGAGCCATTACACTAACGCTTGCGCCTAGGTCGCAAAGCACTCAATTTATGTGTACTGTACCTATGTTGCAAGGGATGGAGAAGCTCCCTTGATCCCGTAGCTTTGCCGGCATTCTATTCTAAATCAAAGCATTACAATTCTCAGTCAAAGAAATAGTTTGAAATTCACTCAAATCCCTCTTTTTAGTAAGAATGTCTTTCAGGAATTTTTCATAAGAAGGCATTTGAGTTACTAAATCAGTAAAAGGCACAATCACATTAAGCTTTTTCAAGATCTCAACAAATTTTTCAAATTGCTTATCGAGTTCTGCTTTTACGTACCTTCCCAAAAAAGGTGGAGTTGGATTATAAATATGTGTTACCTGATTTTCTCTACTTTCCTTTTCTTGTGGTTCGATGACCTTGTCATCATCCTTTGCCGGCTATGATGGTACTTCTTCAATTTCGCTTACCATTATAGGTTCGGTTGGTGTTGTTCATTCCGGTAGCTTAGTTCCACTCCTTAAGATCACTGCATTAGAAAGAAGAGGGTTAGAACAAGCTATGGAATTAATTTGTTCAGAATTGCAAGGATTGAAAGGTTGAGAAGGAAGAGGGTTATCGTTTTTCAGTGCAGGATTCACCAATTGAGCGATTTGAGTCTCGAGCATGCGGACGTTAGTCGGTATGGAGTCGATCTTTTGGTTCGTGGACGTCTTCTCTTTCTCTTGATTTACTATAAAGTTCTCTATCATGCGCACCATGTTTGATTGCTTAGGTTGTCATTGGTTTGGTGGTTGATAAGATTGTTGATTTTGTGGTTGAAATGGTGGCCTTTGAGCTTGATGTTGGGGATTTTGTTGATGTATTTGCTGTTGTCCAAAATTTGGTTGTTGGCATTGAGGTTGCCGATTTTGTCCTGACCATGCAAAATTTTGATTGTTGCGTCATACAGAGTTATACGAGTTAAGAAAAGTATTACCTTGCCATTGTTGCATACCCTAAAAAGTGTTTGCCTGCTCCATGGATGGGTTAAATTGGAATTCATGGCCATAGTGACCTTGTATGCCGCACAGTTCATATATAGGTGCAATTGCATTAGCAGATGAAGTAGCAAAAGATCTAAGAACTGATAATCTATCAGTGAGAATTGCTACATGTTCAACCAGTTGCGACATTGCACTTACATCCATGTTATTGGTCGGATTTTGTTGAGCAGCTCACTCAGTTCCCCATTGTGTGTAGTTCTAAGTTATACCTTCGATGAGGTCGTATACTTTGTCTACACTTTTGTTCATCAATGCGTCGCCAGCTGTGACGTCTACGGCCATTCGTGCATTGTAGTTCAATCCGCTATAAAACGTTTGAACTACAAGCCACTTCTCTAGTCTGTGATGCGAATATTTGATCAACAAGTCTTTGTACCGTTCCCAAGCGTCGTAAAGAGATTCACCTACCTGCTAAGAAAAAGATGCAATCTGGATGCGAATTTGAACAATTTTAGTGATCCGGGAGGATCTTTAGGTCGAGTCGCATACGGCTTCGCGACCTTAACCGTGTTCGGAAAGGTTTTGCGATCGTTCCCTATTCGGAATTGTAATCCGATCCAAATATAGATTACTAAGTCTATCCATTTAGGATTAGTTAGTTATACGAGTCTAATACGTTTAGGTTACTGAGTCTGATACGTATTCATACGATTGGACTATAAATATCTTGTAATAGGTTTAGTTTAGATCATAGAAGAGTCATAGAACTTATTTGAGTTTTAGACACTTATAATTCATTCGACGTAGGCAAGTGTGTCTAACGTTCAACGTATAAAGCCCTCTTTGAAATAAAGAGTTGTGCAATTACTTTGGGTTTCGATATTTCCGAATAAGATCCCGTTATTCCGCATATTAGAATCTGGGCGAGCCTAGTGCGAAAACCAAGGCTAAGTCTCAAACGGATCAAGTTAGTATCAGAGCAACTTTCCTATCCTGTGGATAGTGAAGACTCGCCAGGGTTACAAAACTTCCAGCGAAACTCCAGGCGATCAATTGACGGTTCCTACAGCTGCGTCTTCGACAATGTCTCATGATACCTCCATTCAAGCTAACCTAGCCGAACAAGTGGCTAAGCTCTCCACAGATATGGAAACTGTGCTTGCTTGGATTAAGCAGCACACCATATTTGTACCTCCTGAAGTAGGGAAGGTTATGGGTGTGAAGACTGATGAAGACTTGCGCAGGGCCGACGAAGATGAAGACGAAGGCGACCACAAAACCGACGACTTCGCCAACACCTCCTTAGCTGTCGGATCTTTTAAGGTCGACGCTAAGATTGATATGCCCATATATGATGGGGTGATCGATGCCGAGAAGCTGAATTCTTGGGTCAATCAACTTGAGACCTACTTTGACCTAAAAGGGTTCACTAGCGCTCAAAAGGTGAAGTTCGCACCTTTGAAGACGAAGGACCACGCCAAGACTTGGCGGAAGACCCTTGTCGCCAGTGGTGAAGCTGACGACCTTACGTGGGATCAATTCAAATGACTTCTGCGACAAGAATTCTATTCGATGGGTTATCTTGAGGAGAGATGGGAGCGTTGGCACAGATTGTACCAACGGTGCGACCAGACCGTCCAAGACTATACTACGGAGTTTCAGAGACAAGCAATGGCCATCGGCATATCACTATCCGATCCTCAGGTATTTCAAAAATACACATCTGGACTTCAGAAATCGATCAGTACTAAGCTAAGTCTGTTCGGCGTCCAAGACATCGCGACCGCAAGCACAACTGCTATAGCGATCGAGAAGAAGAACAAATCCCCCAGCGACAAAAGCACGAAGGAATGTGCGACCTTGACAAAGAAAAAGCCAAGTCCGAAGAAGAACGCTTCAAAATCGGGCACGGGTGCCTTTTGTGAACATTGTCAAGTCACAGGACATACGAAGGACAAATGCTACAAACTTCATCCTGAACTTCGACCAAAGAAAAACGGACCAAGGAAAAGAACAGCCACGGTGTAACACCCCTGTTTTGCCAAACCCTAAAATAGCCAAAATCCACATCTTGACCCCAAACCCTAATCTGCTTCAGCCATTCCCTTCTAAGTGTTGTTCAGAACATTTTTCCCTTCGGGATCATCTCCAAAATTCCATCCTAAAACTGAGTTTCGACCCTTGCCGTCTCAGAAACCTAATTACCCTAATTTTACCCTAAACTGCTTTTCCCCAATTGTGTCGAAACCCTTCAGATCTTACCCGATCATACCAAACTTTGGCCAGATGAGTTCTAATAATCTTATGCAACTTATCTGCGAAATCAGATTTCAGATCGGACCCTCAGATCTCCAGATTTGCAGATCAGTCCCTGGAAGCAAAGTTCTGAAAATTGCAAATCAGCCCCTCTAATCTTTTCGGCTGTTTTCGACCAGCGCCTGGTCGTTGGCTACGACCAGCGCCTGGTCGTTGGCTACGACCAGCGCGAGTCGCCGTTGCCGCGCCGTGGTTTTCGCCGCGTTTGCTCGCCGCCGGCCACCGCTTCATGTCGCCTGTGTTGTGAACAACCGAGCCACCCCGCGCGCACGTGCCAGCACCATTGCTTCGCCTTGTCCAGCGGTTAAACGGCCGCGCTCCAGCAGCGTTTTCGCGCGCGCATGCCCGTTGCCGTGGCATTGCATGTGTGTACGTGTCGTTGCCGGAGCTACGTTGTCGCCTCCGCATCTGCGTCGTCCCGGACGAAGTTCCAAGGCACCCTGGCATTACTGGCAAAGCTGCAGCACCGCCTGAAGCAAATCACGTCGCCGTCGCCGTCGTTGCGCCTGCGCCCGACAAGTTTCTCCCCGGCGCAAGCAACCGCTGTCGTGTTTTCCCTCGCAAGCTCCGTCCCCGTGCCTATTTAAACCCTCCCTGTGCTTTGAGAGCCTCAAGCCTCCAGAAAATCGGCTAAGTCCCAAACTCCACCGTTCTCGCCTTCTTCTCCGGCGAGCCAGTGAGTGAGCTCACGGTGCCAGCCCATCTCGCTGCACCATTCTTCGATCCAAGCTCACCAGTGAGTTCCCCTCTTTCCCCTCTCTGTTTAGTCGCAACCAATTGCACCAGATCGATCCCCATCGCCGGTGATCGCCGGAAAGGCCCAATTGCCCTGTTCCCCCAATGCTAACCGATTCACCCCAAATTAACCCTCGATTCTGTAGAAGGAATTGATCAGTAAGCTTAGTAGAGCAAGCCTGTTGAATCAAAATCTTCAATTGAGTCCAAATCGAAGAAATCCCAAACTGGAACCTCAGCCGTTCGCCGGACTTCGGCGCCAAGTTTCTCCGGCCATCTCCCAACAAAATTGACCCTCCAGTAGCCTTGTTGTGCCCTAGAGATCATTCCCAAGCTTGGAATTAAGCTCATTCGCCTCGTAGCGAAATCCCCTAGGCTCCAGTGCCATCTTCTCCAGCGCCAGTCGCCGGAATTCGTTCCCGGCCGATTCAGCCAACACCACTTTGTCCCTTAGCTTTGCCTCAGCTCCCTGAGCAATTCTTTCCACTAGCCCGACACCTGGATCTGCCTAGATTGTGAGTTATGCCTTTGCCAAACGTTTGTCCAGATCAATGTCTGTGCCGTGTCGCCACCGCAGTTCATCGCCGGATTTGGCCACCCTCCGGCCACTTTCAGCCTTTATTCCTGTTGAGTATTTTGTTCCTGTTAGTAATGCCTACCTCCCAGACAAAGTGTTGCATCAATTGGAGCCCTGGATCAAAAGTTAAGCCATGCCCTAGTTTCTGGCCATGTCCAGCACTATGTCAGTGCATGTCAGCCACTGGCATTAGCCTTGTTTGACCCCTCTGGTTGAGCAATGGAAATGTCACTTTGTCCCCTAGATTCCTGGAGTTGTGTTCTACATCTTTCCCTTCTATCACTTCTCCAGAAAACCATCCTAAGATCAGTTTGAAGCTATGCCAAAGCCATGAACCGAATGTCGACCTTTCGACGTTCAATCCTTTTTAGCCGTTTCTTCGACCAGAGCCCTTGTGACCTTGCCCTAACCCTTTCCCCTGCATGCATGACTTATTTGCTTAATAATTTCTATGGAAACTATTTTCTGTATGCTTATGGTATGTGTTTGTGTGTTATTTGATTGCCGCAGAGTCAGAAGTTGAAGGAGCGGAGGAAGTCTTCGAAGATCCGTCTGAGTACTTAGACCCAGCATTGCAAGGCAAGCCTCATTCCTTTGATCATGTCTCACCCAATATTTTCATATGAAGTACATTCACTGTTTCTTACTATGCATGCTTATTTGAAATACAAGTTATGTTTGAATGACGTGAGTAGATATTACCTAATGGATCATGAAACCCATTTTGTTATTGAACCTTCGTATATATGCTTTTGTCACCCTAGGACTCATATACTGAATATTCACATTAAACTTGAAATGGTCAAATACATGAGAAGTTATGATCAAAACCGTTTTGTCAAGAAAACTGATAAAAGGGATCAGTAGTGAGGATTGGTTTGTATGGAGAGGGTGCGGTGCGCACCAAGGAATGTGAATGTTCCTCACTATTGGTTCATAAGGGCAAGAACCTTGTGCTGTGTCTCTATGCGAATTGTAAACGTACCAACCACTTGCCTGGTATGGGACAGGCACAACTTAGTAGCTTTTTGGTATTAGCAGTTCCCTGCATGGTTTGTCGATCTAGTTTCTCGCGTGGAAACTGGTAGGCCAAGGTTTGGCCATGAGTGATGTGAGCTCAGAAAAATAATGAGAGGAAAAGGCGTAAAAGAAGGAAGGCGCCCTAGACCTGATTAAGCCGTGAGCGGTTGTAATCTTAAACGGTCGTATGTCTTGCGTGGGCATAGACCAAGGCTATGTGTCCTGCGGGAACATAGACCAGAGAGGCTAGGAAGTAAGGCAGTGGGGAAGACCCACAACGGTACTGAGACTTAACTGTCTATTTACCGGGCGGGGATACTGTTAATACTGAACTGTAAAAGCGTTGTGTGATCTCGGCCTTGTCACATGTGTATAAGTCACATGGAGCTGATCCGACTTGAAAGCCGAGTGAACCAGTGGATTTAAAAAGAGGTACACCTTTGCAAAGTGTAAAAGAAGTATCAGATACTCTGTACTCCCAGGTTCAGGAGTCATTTCGTAGTGGATGTTATCCATGGGTTATAGCACAAGTAATGTTTTGGAATGTTTTCATAATGCTGTTAACAAAGTAGTGACTCATGGGAGACCACTACATCTAATGTTTTATTGAAAACCTATTTAATGTTTAAAGTATCGTTTTCATGACAAAAGTACTGTTTTACTGAACAAATGACTTGGAAATCTATATATCTCTATCCATATGAAACTAAACCCCGGAATCATATGTTCCACCCTCATGTAAGTACGATTGCATTAATCCCTGGAATGAGTGTTGCTGAGCACCAAGTGCTCACCCTTGCATTTATATCCCACTGTAGAAGAGGGATTCGAGGATCCCGATTCCTTCAGTTATGAGTACTCAGCTGAAGATGGAAGCACCCCGGACGAGCCCACGTTCTAGAAGGATTTTGCACCAAGTCAAGTCAGATGTGGGAGAAGCCCCTCCAACCCCGCTGCTGATGGAAGCCAAGCTGTTCGTCGTCGCTTTGTGTTTTATGTTGTGTGTTCGGTACTTGGATACCGATTCTGGTTCTGATAAACTAGTTATTTTCTTAGCAACTCTACTTAGCGCCATTTTTGGTACTTTGGCTATGTAATATTGGCCATGTTGGCCTGATACTTGTTTAATGATATTACTATGCTTGTGTGGTTCGGAGCTCATGTGACATCCTGCTGTGTGTAACCTACCTGGGCGGTTACCAAGGTGATCCTCAAATGGGGGTCTCACACACGGCTACTGCGACTTCACCCGATGAAGTTGTCCGAGTGAATTCAATTAATGAGTCAGATATGACCTTGTTTCTGATGGCAATGCCGAAGGAGAAGGGTTCGTATCCACCAAACGACCATCACCCAACGGAGGACTTGTTTACCATTAACATCCAGGTGAAGCACGAAGTGGTCGCAGCGATATTCGATCTTGGAAGTCAGAAGAATCTGGTCTCCGCTGGACTGGTTCGGCGACTTGGTTTGAAGACAACCACACACCCGCAACCATATCCGCTGGGTTGGTTTACATCAGTGTGTGTTGAAGTTTGCGATCTCTGCACGATATATCGATGAGGTGCAATGTGATGTTGTCCCTATCAATATCTGTCAGGTGATCTTTGGGAGTCCATATCTGTATGATCAAGGCGCGCACTTCCATCGGCGAGCGCAAGAGTACGACCTCACCAAAGACGGAGTTAAGTCCGTGATCAGTAGAGATGTCCACGTCAACACTTCGAACTTGATTACCGCAAATCAAGCCAAACAAATTGTTAATGCATGTCACAAATATGTGCTTGTCATGATTCGACCCATTGGTCAAGGTGAGGGTACTCGACCAACATTGTCGTTGGCGTGTCGAGAGGATTATGGTCGTTTGTCGGGACTGCTGAAGAAATACAGTGATCTATTCGAGACTGCCCAGAGTCGTCCGCCGAAACGTCCAGTCGGGCACGAAATTCAGCTTGTGTCCGATGTGACACTGCCCAATCTGAGTATGTATTGCAACTCAGTATTGGAGAATGAAGAGATAAAGAGAAAACTTGGTGAGTTGTTAAATGATGGTGTCATTCAACCGAGTAGTGATGTTAGTGCCAAAGAAAGATGGGACTTGGCGTATGTGCATCAACTACCGAGCACTGAACAAGATCACCATCAAGAACCGGTACCCCCTTCCTCGTATTGACGACCTGCTAGACCAATTGAAGCATGCCGTTGTCTTCTCCAAATTGGATCTTAAGTCAGGATATCATCAAGTCAACATCCGAGAGGAGGATACGTGGAAGACCGCGTTCAAAACATGACAAAGTCTGTTTGAATGGCTGGTCATGCCGTCTGGTCTCTGCAACGCCCCAGCAACTTTCATGCATCTTATGAATGACGTATTGAGATAGTTCATCAACGACTTTGTGATCGTTTACCTCTACGACATATTGGTTTATAGTCGTTCGTGGGATGAGCACCTCATTCATGTCGAAAAGGTGTTCAAACAGCTTCGGCAACATCGACTTCGCCTCAACCGTAAGAAGTGCGAGTTCGGCCAACAAACTCTACTTTACCTCGGATTCATGGTTGGCAATGGTACATTGAGAATCAACCTGGATAAGGTAAAAGTGATTCGCGAGTGGTCGCGACCATGAACAGTTACGGACGTGCTTAGTTTTGTGGGAGCATGCCAATATCTTCGGAAGTTCATCCGATACTTCTCGATTGTGGCTTCTCCATTGCATGCATTAACCAGGATCGATCAAAAGTTCGAGTGGACAGGGAAACATGAGGACACGTTTCTCTTGCTGAAGAGGAAGATCAGCGAGGCGCCTATGTTAGCTTTGCTGAATCTCCAGAAACCATTCGACCTAGAAACTGATGCCTCAGGTTATGCGATGGGCGCAGTGCCCATGCAAGAAGGTCAACCAGTGGCATATCACTCTGAGTTATTCCAGGGAGCTCAGAAGAACTAGCCAACTTATGACAAAGAGTTGTGTGCACTGCATCAGGCCGTCAAACATTGGCTGTGTTATCTCTTGGGTAAAGAGACTGTTGTCCACACCGACCATCAACCGTTGCAATATTTGCAAACTCAGTCCAAGCTACAGTAAGCTCGGCACATGAAGTGGATGTCGTATCTGCAGCAGTTTAATCTGTGATTAAGTACAAGAAGGGCGTACACAACAAATTGGTGGACATGTTGCCACAACCACCAGTTACGACCCTCTGCTTATCAGCGTTTATGCAGATCGAGCCCTCGTGTCATGATGACTATGCCACTATGTACAGTGAAGACCCTGATTTTCAAACAGCACTGACTGAGCTCAAAACAGGGAAACCTACGGAGTTCGTTCGTCGAGAAGGACTCTTTTACAAGGGCAATTTACTTTGCATACCTCGTGGAGCACCTCAAATTCAATGGATGTGAGAAGCGCACACATCGAAGGTAGCTAGCTGGTCACTTTGGGGTTACAAAGACATTGCAAAATCTTCACCAACATGTGTTCTGGCCGCGTATGCAGCAAGATGTGGCTAGTTTTATTCGAGGCTGTGGTCTCTGCAGCATCTCGAAACCGACAAACCAAAAATTAGGTTTGTACATTCCTTTGCCAGTTCCATCGCGACCATGGGAGAGCATATCCATAGATTTCTTGGGAGGATTGCCTAAAACCCGACGTGGCAACGACTATCTATTCATGGTTGTTGATTGGTTCTCAAAAATGATTATTCTTATACCTTGTCAAAAGACTATCACAGGAAAAGAAGCAGCTCAGGTATTCTTTCAACAAGTTTGGACACACTTCGGACTGCCGACTTCTATTGTGTCTGATCGCGATACCCGGTTCCTTAGTCACTTTTGGCGATCGCTCTGGACGATGATGGACACCAAGCTAAAGAGGAGTACTGCCTTTCATCCGCAAACTGATGGTCAAACCGAAGTGGTAAATCGCACAGTCGTTCATCTTCTGAGAGGATATAACTCGAAGCACCCAAAGACCTAGGATGAAAGAATACCGTACCTGTAGTTTGCTTTTAAATTAGTAGTGCATAGTTTGACTGGAAAGTCACCGTTTGAGATCTGTTTAGGATTTCTACCACAGAGTCCATTCGACATGGAGTTTATGATTCCTACCTCAGCACAGAACAGGAAGGAAGCATCTGATCATGATCGAGCACAAAATTTCCTAGAAGGTATTCAACGGCTCCATCGAGAAGTTGAACAGAATTTGCTGAAAGCTCAACTGAAGTACAAGGCGCGACATGATCGGCACCGAGTTGATGCGCAATTTCAAGAAGGTGATATGGTATGGTTACATCTGAGTAAGGAGAGACTTAAAGTTGAAGGTAAGAAGCTCAAACCCATTCGTTATGGTCCTTTTCGGATTTTGCGGAAAGTTGGTAATAATACTTGTCAACTCGAGTTACCTCCATACATGGATATTTATTCGGTTGTCAATGTTGAGCACCTCAAACTCTTCGAGCCTTCAATGCTGGATGATGAGCCAGATATTATAGTACTATCTGTTGAAGACTTGGTTTATCAACGAGACGAACATCTACGCGAAGATGTGATTCTGGAGAAGAAGGTGCCTACCACCCGCAGTGACACAAAGGAGACTTTTCAAATTGGTCGAAAAGGTCAACGAGTACGTGCGGCAAAGTGGTACACCAGAGAAGATGGACAAGCCCAATTTCCACATCTCCAGTTTGATCGAGAGGTCGCAACAGGGGTTGACTCCTTCTCAATAAGGGAGTCATGATCCAAGAGGATCTTTAGGTCGAGTCGCATACGGCTTTGCGACCTTAACCGTGTTTGGAAAGGTTTCGCAATAGTTCCCTGTTCGGAATTGTAATCCGATCCAAATATAGATTACTAAGTCCATCCGTTTAGGATTAGTTAGTTATACGAGTCTAATACGTTTAGGTTACTGAGTCTGATACGTATTCATATGATTGGACTATAAATACCTTGTAATAGGTCTAGTTTAGATCATCGAAGAGCCATAGAACTTATTTGAGTTTTAGACACTTATAATTCCTTCGACGTAGGCAAGTGTGTCTAACGTTCGACGTATAAAGCCCTCTTTGAAATAAAGAGTTGTGCAATTACTTTGGGTTCCGGTATTTCCGAATAAGATCCCGTTATTCCGCATATTAGAATCTGGGCGAGCCTAGTGCGAAAACCAAGGCTAGGTCTCAAACGGATCATTTAGCAGGACGGAAAAACTTACCAACAAAAGCTCGTGAGAGTTTGTCCCAAGTAGTGATTGACACATGAGGAAGAGTGTATAGCCATGCCCTCGCATTCTCATGAAGTGAGAAATGCAAAAGTCTCAAACGAAGTGCATCCTATGTACTCCATGAATTTTGAAAGTATCACAATGCTCAAGAAACATGTGTAAATGTAAGGATGGATCCTCAGCAGGAAGACCACTGAATTGATTTTGTTGAACCAAATTCAAAAGCGCACGTTTTATTTCAAAATTATTTGATTCAATCGTTGGTCTAAGAACACCTGATTGCAATCCCATGCTGAGCGGGTTGCATAATCCTTGAGTCTCTTTTGGTCCTCCATTGTTAGTTGTTCTTTGATGTCTTCAAAAATTTGTGAGTTTTCCTCCGATCTTATCTGTCTTGCCTCGTACCGAAATTGGCGCGTAGTTTTGACAGGTTTGTCCGAGCTATCCAGCTTTGCACTACTTCCCTGAAAGGTTAGTGGTGCAAAGAAAAGAAGAAAAAAATAGAAGCAAGATTGAGAAGTGAGACTGACTTATATCAGCGAAAATTAATATAAAAAGATGAATTATCGTTGTTCCCTAGCAACGGCACCAAAACTTGATCGCAACCTAAAAGGTCGTGATTGTGTAATAGCCGCAAGTGAACGATTGAACGTTGAGCACTTGAGAGTCAAATTCCACGAGGAACAAGCTATTCGTCTTTCTAGCTTAATGGATCACTTATTAAGTCTAAACGAGTTGTAGGTGTGTTTTTCTACAACTAAGCTATCAATCTAGGGTTTGCAAGTTGGAATGAAAATTTAGGGTTTCGGGAATTCCATAACCATCTGGCATGATTCTATTCAAGGTCTGAGGATTGTAAGTTAATTTCAATTGGTTTCCAAGACAAATTAAGTTTCCAGTTCGGGGCGCTGGGTCAACAGTCAGAGGATCACATCCACTGTCACATTTGGCGAGAGCCTCTCTCCTGTTCAAGATCCCACGTCAAAGCGCTAAGGATTCAAAAACTCCCCTAATTTTTTGTTAAGACTCAACTGTTACGTCTATTGTCGAAACAAAGAATTAGGATTTAGAGGAAGAAAACATCAGGAAATTACTCCAAAACTTGAAATAAAGATCGATGAAAAATCATGCCTTCCGGATTAGGTCATCCCGAACCCTAGAGGGAATCTACTCGCTAAAAACCATAATAATGCAGAAATAACAATAAGAAATAAATAAAAACTTACTTGATTGCTTGAGAATTGAAGTTGTCGTCCTTACCGGCTTACAAAAGCAATAAAAATATAGAAGGGGGCTCTTCTAAACTAAAACTAAACTAAAAAGTAGCTAAAAACTACCACCAAGCCTAAAGAAAGCATGCCTAACTGAGCCAAAAGTTTCTCTATTTATAGTACATAAGTCCTAGAATTAACCAATTACAACCCAAGACTTGTTTAGGTAGGAAACTGACTTAGATTCGGACTTCGGAATGCATTAAACTGACTAATAGGTATGGGCACGCATCGAACGGACTAATGGGTCTGTGGAATGGCCTAAACTGACTAACGGGTTTGGGCACACGTCAAATGGACTAACGGGTCTGTTCCGAATTCAGGATTTGGGTTTCAGATTTCAGGTTTTAGATTCGGATTCGGATCCCTGGTTTTCAGATTTTTAGCACTTTCTGTCTCCACTTTGTTTCCTTTCCAAACGATGTCAATATATCTCCAAATTTGGTACGTTTGTTCTCTGAAACATGATGAACACATGCATGAAAGTGAATTGTAGAAATGTTCCAAAATGTTACATAAAATAACGTATCAAAAGAATTTTAAGTATCATTTTTACACGTTTTCAATACTAAACCTAGGGTAAAATTATACCAGATTAAGACTTATCACCTGTTCCAAATTAAATTGCATCCTTTTGTGAGGATACATAATTCATCTCTAGTATTGAACCTAAATGCATCGTTGAGTCTCTAGCGGACCCGGATTGGGTAAATGCTATACACGATGAATTAAATAAATTTACTAGAAATGATGTATGGAAACTTGTGAAAAAACCTCTTGATCATAACATAATTGGTACAAAATGGGTATTTAGAAACAAGCAAGATGAAAATAGTATAGTTGTAAGAAATAAAGCTAGATTAATAGCACAAGGTTATTCTCAAATTGAAGGACTACATTTTGATGAAACCTTTGCTCCCGTAGCTAGACTAGAAGCCATTCGCATCCTGCTTGCATTTGCATCAAGTTTTGAAATCAAACTTTTTCAAATGGATGTTAAAAGTACTTTCCTAAATGGTGAAATTTCGGAACTTGTGTTTGTAAAGCAACCTCTAGGATTTGAAGATCCAAAATATCCAAATCATGTTTATAAACTTTCAAAAGTCCTTTATGGTCTCAAACAAGCCCCTAGGGCCTGGTATGAACGATTACGAAATTTCTTAATTTCACAAGGTTTAAAGTTGGAAAGATTGATACAACTCTTTTTACCAAAATTATAAATGATGATTTCTTTGTATGCCAAATTTATGTTGATGATATTATATTTGGTTCTACTAACGAATCCCTTTGTCGAGTTTTCGGTGAAACCATGTCGAAGGAATTTGAGATGTCTATGATCGGTGAGTTGAGTTTCTTCCTCGGACTCCAAATCAAGCAAATCAAAGAAGGAATATTCATGAGCCAAAGCAAATACGTGAAGGATTAACTCAAGAGATTTGGTATGGAGGATGCAAAGCCAATCAAGACTCCCATGGCAACAAATGGTCATTTGGACATGGATGAGGGAGGTAAACCAGTGGAACTCAAAATGTATCGCTCTATGATTGGTAGTTTGTTATATCTTACTGCTTCTAGACCGGATATTATGTTTAGTGTATGCATGTGTGCTAGACTCCAAGCCGCCCCTAGCGAATGTCATTTGATTGCGGTAAAAAGGGTGTTTAGATATTTGAAACATACACCGAACATATGACTTTGGTATCCCAAAAATGCTAGTTTTGATCTTCTTGGTTATTCGGATTCGGATTATGCCAGTTGTAAAATTGATAGAAAAAGTACCTTCGGTGGATGTCAACTTCTAGGAAGATCATTAGTCTCTTGGACATCTAAGAAAAAAATTCAGTTGCACTTTCAACCGCCGAGGCGGAATATGTTTCGGCTGGTAGTTGTTGTGCACAATTATTGTGGATGAAGCAAACTTTGTTAGACTATGGTATAAAAGTCAATTGTGTACCACTTTTTTGTGATAATGAGAGTGCGGTTAAAATTGCAAATAATCCAGTTCAACACTCTCGCACTAAACACATTGACATTAGACATCATTTCTTGAGAGATCATGTATCAAAAAGGGATATAGTGATTAGTCATATTTCGACCGAAAATCAATTAGCGGACATATTCACTAAACCCTTAGATGAATCAAGGTTTAGCAAGTTGAGGAATGAATTGAATGTTATTGATATTTCCAATGTCATTTAAATTCTTGCTTGCTTAATTTGTCCGTTTGGTGTGCTCATAACTAGTGTATATATACTTATAGTTATATATATGTATATATGAGTAATGTAGGCATTTATGCCAATTCCTTCCTATTTTCAGAAAATGACCAAAAGATCACCTTTTCACCTCTTTTTGACAAAACTTAGATGACACATTAAGGGGAGCAACTTCAAGCTCATTGAATAATTGTATACCCAAATTGTATACATGAATTAAAAATGTGCAAGTATTTTGGTAAAACAGTCATTTTCAATCCAAAAAGTGAAAAACTGTTTGAAACATTCAAAAATTTTCAAAATTGCCAAAAAAAACCTTCAAAAATCAGTTTCAAATATGTTTTCAAAGGTTTTGAAAGTCAAAAATGAGAATTTCAAGTTAAAACACAGAATTTCGACAAAATTAGAAACTTGAGAATCTTGTTTTGACCCAAAATGACTTACTTCCATAAAACAAGATGAGTTGAGTTTTGGCAAAAACTTCTACACAAGACACTTAGAACTCAATCACCCGAAGATAGTTCATGTTGAACATTTTCTCAAACGACCTACGGTTTTCAAGTTATCACATGTCTAAGGTCGCTCGAAAACGATACTCAACCCGAAGTGACCCGAAACGCACATTTTGTGAGTTTAGCTATTTGAGTCGGATTTTCTTCCGTGTCTAGGCTTAAAATAGTATTTCAAACTCATAAAAATACAAACATTTCAAAAAAATCCAAGTTTTGTTGAAAATTGAAGATTTGGTAAAAAATCTTTTTGTTTTTACTTGTTTTACCCTAAGACTTTTTTTTTTAACTCAAATCAAGATCTTTCTCAAATCGTATTCATCTCAATTTTATCCATCTAAGTTCATAACATGACATTTGAGCCTATTCTGGAACCTGGTTCAAATTTTGAAGAAAATTTGCAAAACTTTCAAAATTCAAAGTTTCAGCCGTAATTTCTGAACCGTCCGGACTCCGCTCAATGCCGGACTTTGTCCGGACCTAGTGGACTCTGTCCAGCACATGTGCAGTTGGACGGTTACTAAATCCCTTCAACTTCATCTTCTCTACCAAATCCTTTTAAAAGTTGTTTCTCATTTCTCTCTTCTTCTCTCACTGTGAACACACCCCTTTCTCCGGACACAAGCATCCTGCTGACCAATTTCCGTCCAACTTCTGATCTCGGTTCCTGTTCCTCCTCTCCTCCTCTTGCTTTGGTTAGATCTCTTCTTCTCTCTCTTCCTCTCCTGCATTTCATCATATCTCACATGCTAGGGTTTGGAAGGATTTTCTTTTTGCATGCTAAAATAGATATGTTTTCCGAAATTGACTTCAAATATGTATTCAGATATGTTTTTCATATGTCTTCACTAGTTTGGATCATTGTTTAGACATGCATGCTATGGGTGTTTAAATGTAAATATTGGGGATGAACTAGTTGGTATAAAATTGTGTCGTTTTATGCAAATGAATCTCTTTAAAAGATGAGTTGAACATATATATTTACATTACACCATGTTAATTCATTTATCTTAGTTCTTGACATGCACGATTTGGTGACTTGGCAATCTAAAGGAATAAAATTTGATAACTAGTGCTATGATTGAAATAACTATTAACTAAAGTGGTGTAAGTGAAAATCTGAAATCGAAATATGCTTTTGATGATATTTGACTAACATGTATGAATGTGATGTATTTGGCATCAAATTAAATGAAACTGTTTGAGTATGAGAAAATTGCTAAAATTTGTTATAGTGATAGATTACAATTTCATATTTTATAATCTTGTTCCTTATTGATGTCATTTGGATATCTTGCTTAAGAATTGTGAAATAGAAATCAAAATAGACTTGGTGACATTTCCTTTAAAATGATTAGTTTGAAATGTAAGTCAAAAGATCTTTCAAAATTTCTTGAAGGGTAGTTTCAAATTGCATTTAAGGATCATGCATTTCATTCACACCTCTTCTCTTATCAGATCATCTATTTATCTCACTCTTACCAAAATTCTATATCGATCCGTTCATATCCACAGTTAGAATGTCTGGACGCGTCAAGTAGACTAGTCACCGCTGTGGCTCCAGGTCCTCCCAACTGGCCCAACCCATTGATTGGGACGCATTGGCCGTGGATGAGGATGATGTGGCTCAGGATCCCCCCATAGACTCCCCTAATGTTGACTCAGACTCATACAACAGCAGCAGTGATGACGATCAGGTGCCCAGAAGAGATTAGACATACTCATCTAGTGCGATTCGACGGCTTTCCCGGAAGAACCCTTATGAGCACCCTCATACCTGCACCGAGCGAAACTTCTGGAATGCCTTCCAGAAGTCCTAGTTTAGCACTTGCTTCTCTTCCGCCAAAGTTTTTGGACATCAGGCGGTAGACTAGGATTTGATCAAGAGCAAGGTACATTATCCGTTGAAGGGCAAGTTCTTGACAATCAATATGTGCTCCTTCACCGAGATCCAGGAGGAGTGGAAGTGGAATGAAGAGTTTATTCGTTCTTTCTACGCATCTCTTCACATCGCCTCCGACCGCTCCCATATCATCTTCATGAGCAACAACTCCAAAAAGACTCTCACCAAGGCACAGTTCGAGGAGGCTCTTTAAACTTAGCATTTGAACAACAACCTATTTGCCTTGGACGAAATTCGAGTCGAGAATGTAGCCCATCTATTTGACAACCCGAACCCCAACATCGGCAAAGTATCTCAACTAATTCCCCCAGTAGAGATCCTTGAGAAGATCAACCGAATGACCATCCTACCGAAGATCGGGGATCGAGGGGCCATCACCACTACCATGCTACACCTTCTGAAGGCTCAGGTAGATGAGACCTCTTTTGATATCATTGAGTTCATGTTTCATGAGATGCAGGAGGTCCAGATGGACCCGAAGAGGCTTTTACCCTTCACACCTTTTCTAGCTCACACCCTCACTTATTTTGGCCTGCACCGATCTTCTCGACCCACATTGATGGAGTACTATCAGATGAAGAGTTTGGGCATTCTCATCCCATATGAGACCCAAGTGGGGCACCCAACTAACGACGATGAGCAGATAGCCGATATTCCAACCGAGGTAGCTGCTCCTTCCCCTCTTCAGTCTTATTCTCTATCACCTGGACCAGATGTTTTTACACCTTATCTTATGATTATGGAGCATCTCGACCAGATGTCCATGCGGTTCGAGGCTCGCTTTTACACAGTCAACTCCCACCTCAATTCTATCGATCACCGGCTGAACCCCATCGAGTCTCGACTTGATTCCATGAGCCAGGATGTCTCTGAGCTACGTGGGTGCTTCGGTGCAGGCCAGTATCAGTGTCGCCGTCGCAGTGATTCATCTTCGGATCATGCTCCTCATCCCTAGATCATCTCATGATCAAACTACTATTATTACTAGATTTGTGGCTTGTATGGACTATTATCAGTTATGTGGTTGTATACGTGTATGAACATATGTTTATTATGGTGGTTATGCGTGTAAACTACTAGCTCTTCTTCTTTGTAGATGTTTGATGACAAAGGGAGAGAGATTTTACATTGTTATGTTGAACCTTATATAACTCATATATATGTGTGTGTGTGTGTGTGTGTGTTTGACTTATACATATGCTGTTTACATATATGATTCAGCGGGAGCATGGTATTTATCTCTATTCTTGATATGACTTATTCGCCTTTCAATTATCCCTGTGTATCATATATATCAATTGTCATCAATCATCAAGAAGGGGGAGATTGTTGAATCTTGAGCCATCTTGAGCCCTAATTAGGGTTTTGGTGATCAATGACAACCAAAATACACGCAATAACTCTTGTAATTGAGATTTAGGTAAAGGCGTGGCGGAACCGGCACAAAAGCGAAAAATGAAGACCGTCAAAACCTCTCAAAGCGTGGACAACGACTAAACTTGGAATGAGGGCAAAATATTGAGTAGTATACACGCTTCTTTTTGATATTTTTTAATTTTAGATGGTCATACTATTAAGAGGGTTCTTAGCATGAGTATCTTGATCGAACACATTATTTTGAAACCAAAATTGCATTTGCATATAGCCCAAAATTGAGTTTGATGTAAAATTCTAAGTCCTGTTTTCGTTTTGCACAGACCGGACATTGTCTATAATGAGCGAATATTGTCCGACCAGTACAAAATTCTTTAAGTGTTGTACAAAATGAAACCAGAGACAAATGGATCTGTCCAGAGCTGAGCAGACATTGTCCGCCATGTACAAATCCTCTCTTGTGATAAAATTCTAACGGTGAACCAGAGATGTTTGCATCTGTCCGGGACTTTTGTCCGGACAAGAGACGATTTGTTTGGCCTTAACAAAAGTAGCTGAATGGTAACTGACACGTTTGCAACTGTGTGTAACAATTACTATTGACTTGCACTACCCAGACATTGTTCGGCATAGCCGGACAATGTCCGGTCTGTACAAAAATTAGTCAGTTTCTTGTAAACGGCTAGTTTCCTTGTGTGGGCTATATATACCTCAACTTGGCCAACATTTTAGAATGCTAACAACTTAGAAATCCTTTGCAAAAGCTAGCCAAGCCTCTTGCAATCACTCTCTTGCATCTAGAGCTAAGATTTGAGTCAAAATTCTCGAGAGTATTTGAGAAGAGAAGTGATTGAGTCATTTGCACTTGCATCATTGTGTTTTCAAGATTTGTGTTTGATCAAGTGAAGTGCTAGGCTTGTTACTCTTGGTGATTGCTGTCACCTAGACGACTCGGAAGGTCCGGCGATCTCTCCATTGACGGTGTGTGTCGGAGAGGCCCGGCGGTTGGGTGTAAAGGCTCGGAGCTCGCCTATCCATAGAGGAGAACTACTACCCTTAGTGGAATCGAGGCGATATTCTTGTGTAGAGTTCTTCAACGAGGACTAGTGGAAAATAAACAAATTTTCGACACCTCGAGATAAAATTTGATCTCTCTTGGTTATTTCTATTATTTGCTTTTCATTCTTATAAATTCTTGTTTTGTGAATTGCTACCCTAGGATTGTAAAATTTGCTTTGTGCTATCATCTAGATTAATTGTGTATTAATATTGTAAACTAGGACTTGAGTTTGTCAAGTAAGATTAAAATTTGAAAAACCGCCTATTTACCCCCCTTCTAGTCGGCATCCTTAGATCTACAAATGTCTCCGCGACTATAATACTTGCAGGTATAATATGAGACCATGGATTCTACGACAATAAGCGTCGAGACTATAGAGTTCCGTAATTATTAAAATTATGGGAGTTAAACATCCTTGATAGATTATGTCCAGAATATATTTGGATTATCCTATTATCTCTTTCCTTGGTCTTCTGCGACCATGGAAAGGCGTGTGCGACCATGGAGCAGTATACACGACCATGGAACGATATGCGTGACCTTGGAAAAACATGGGTGATTTAACTCGAGTAACAATCCCCATCACCGGGGATACAAAAGTATTCATCCACTAAGTTTCAACTAACTAATGCAGCAAGGATAAGACTTCAAAATCAGAATAATCTTTTGATAGAGATGCTAGATAAAATGGAGAGTGAGAGTGTGGGCAACAGAGAGCAATTGACACATATGGAAAAAGAAGTTGAAGAATTGAAGCAAATGCTTGCTTCATAGGCTAGGCAAAATATAGATAATGATTACAATCATATATCTAAGGATCGTGTGCAGGTGATTTTTTTATATGTGTTCTTTATAATATTTAAGCAATAATATACATATGGTTATTACTAAATTACTCAAATGTTGTGTACAAATTGCTATAGGACACGAGATACGAAAGTAATGGTTGTTCTATAAAGTCATCTGCAGTTGAAAATAGGATTCCACGAAACGTAAGTTTCTATTTTTATTATTTCACCACAAAGTTGCACCTAATCTAACAATATTTAAACTATCAACTTATCCTTAATTTTTGTATAGATAATACAAAGGAGAGTTGGTAAGACAAAATGATGTACCACGCTATAGGCATGAGAAGATAATAGTTGCAAGTTAATTATACTCTACTGAATTTGGATGCTCATTATTGAGGTAACCATTGAGTTTATCTGCAATTCTATTTGATCTTTAGGAGGAAAGGAAGTTATTTTGATTTCTTTTATGAGGCCATATGTTCCTATTGCTAAGGGTACGTTTCAAAGGGCATCTCGAAGTGTAATAGTTGGTGATACACCTGTTGGGCTGAGTGTTGTGAGGTGGTTGTGAACTATATGTTGAAAAGAGATGCTCCATTGTTACGACCATATGGGAATGTTAGAAAAATATCTAATGCCCTTGGACAATCGATTGCATGGCCACGTAAAAAAGTAATCTATTCTATCTAGTATAATGATTCTTATTTACTTACTAATACCATCCAAGTAAACAAATTATGAACTTTTACTTGTAGATCCAAGATGATACTACAATAGGTGGTGGTTCATCTCGTGTTCTAAGTATATATAATTCTAACCTTTTATTTACCTAATTAGTTACTATTTTTTCATTTGTCTTGTTTTTTTATTAATAAAACAATGCTTACAGGTGAAAATGACAAGAGAATTAGTTGAAGCTAAGTAGAAATATTTAATACTTTTATACAGGTGAGGTGTTATCAACACAATCCACATGTTATTCATTTTCTAAATATTAAGTGTATGTTAATTGTGCATTAAACTAGCAGCTCACTTTCATATGATTAATTTCTTTTATCAAGTGTGTGCAAGACATGTCACAACCAACACATTTTTCTCATTCGCATAAGCAATAACTTGTACTTATTATCAACAATCGACCAATCATCTTTTATTATAATTATCATATATTCTATAAGTTACTTAAAGCAAAAGTTATTGATTTGTATTTATCTCAAGGCTATTGTAATCGATATCTTTTCTGATGCAAGTGGTTAACAATAAGATGTTAAAAGCATATGAAGTGATGAAGATATTTTACGTCATAGGAGGAGTTTAAAAGTGGAAGAATATTTTACTTTTGATAGTTATAGTTGGAACAAAATATATAGAGTTAGGAATATTATATATGGGCATACATTTGGTGTAAAGAATTTTTAAGTAATATTTTTCTCGCAATTGTTTCAGAGGTACTATATCTATTTTGATTGGTTTTGTCAATTGAATAATTTGTGACCATTATGAATCTTGTCAATGGATATATAAAGCAAAGAATTCAATATAATATATAATTGTGCCATTTATCCATTTTTGATAATTTTGTTGCAAAATGTGGTGTGATTTATGTTAGGATATTGTGCATATTATATTTTTAGTTGTTATATTGTTGCCTAATTACTAAAAAAATATATATTTAAAATTAATTATTGACACAATTCCCAACGGTAAATTTACTACAAATAATTCACATATTCAAATTTGAATGTTTAAATTCTCAATGACACATCAGCTAGTAATAATTTATTTCAAATAGATGTACAGTTTGGAATAATATATTACAAGTGAACATATAGATGGGAAAAGTTCAAACTTTCCAAATGATCTACAGCTAGGAATACTCTTTGCCATTAGACTTACAGTTGGGAAAAAATATTTCAAATAGTTATACAGTTTGGAATAATATATTACAAGTGGACATACAGATGCGAAAAGTTCAAACTTTCCAAACGACCTATAGCTGGGAATACTCTTTGTCATTGGATCTACAGTTGGGAAAAATTTTTTACAGCACTTTTTCGCCCAGCTGTAGCAAATCTTATTCCCAGTAGTTAAAGTGCTGCCAATACTATTTTTACCAGCTGCTCTACTGCCAGCATTGAAGTGCTATCTTATAGTGATAAATCCTCCAAACCGCCCTTAGACGCGCTCCACCAATGCCCCTAACTTGACCACAAGGCCCGTGCAAAGCCTCTCATCTATCATCTCACTACCTATTTTCTGGGTCCACCACTCATTCATCCAAATGGTTTGTATCTCTGTCCCCACCATCTCTCTTTGATGTGGGCCCTCATACATTAACAGACTCCACGACCCACCATACTCCTATTCTACTATGCTCTTCACCCATTACAGTTGCATCCACCATCACCAACATGACCACTAGATATTTACTATTTCTGTTTTCAAATATGTGTTACTTTTTAAATTATGGTTATCAAGTCAATATATTTTAATAATACATATTAAAAATACCTCTAATAAATACATATGCAAATTAACTTTAATTATATATGCACACAAAGACACATAAGTTGTAATCATCTAAGTTCATAAAGGTAGTGTGAGAAGATTTATTTAAAATTTATAAAATGACACCTATTAATGGAAAAGAATTGAAAAAAGTGATTCATATCTGAAAATAGAGATGCTACCGTTTAATATCCCTCTTAACCACCGCCATGTGGGTCCCTTCAATTATCTTTTGGCCCATGTGTCATTGAAATATCCCCCTGCCCAGGAGCCAGCTCAGCTCAGCTCAGCTCAGCTCAGCTCAGACTCTCCGCTACTACTACTCATAAATACCACCAAACCACACCACCATCGCCAGTTTGCCACTACCTCGTGCTGCCCGCCGCCACCTCGGCCTCTCCAATTGTGCTATACCCAGAGCCTTCCGGGAGGTTCTGGAAGCCCCTCGGGCCCTTTTAGAACCTTCTCGAAGAGCCACGATGCAGAGCACTGCGGCCTTCGGCCTCCTCCGGCCGTGCCCCGCCCGGCCGCTGATGAGGCCTAACCCTAGCCTCCCCGTCCTCCCGCCTCGGGCACTCCGCGTCGCCCCCTCCGCTGCCTCGGGCGTCGCATCGAGCCGGCTCGGCCTGCTGCCGATCTCGCCGGATCGGGAGGGGAGGAGCCGCCACGTGGCGTACGGCGCGGCCGAGGAGGCGGCGGCGGCCGCGAAGGGGGAGGAGGGAGGCGGGCTCGCGAAAACGCTGCAGCTGGGCGCCCTGTTTGGGCTGTGGTACCTGTTCAACATCTACTTCAACATCTACAACAAGCAGGTGACCTGATGCGGATTTGTTCGTCTGTTTGTGTCAGTCTGTGTTGTGTTTGTGATGATTCGAGTTCGAGCGATTAGTGCGTCAAAATGGGTGTTCGTTTATTACATTCGATGCAGTGTTGATATGGTGGTTTGGTGTGAAATACTGAAATGATACTTATTTTTTGTTGCGCAAGAGGTGTTTGGCGAGGGGTGTTTTGATCAACCCCTTTTATGCGTTTTGATGAAATTTCTTTTGGATGTTGGTGCTTGAGAAAATGGTGATTCTGACAGCTATGTGTTTAGTGATTTTTCTTTGTATGGCATCACATCTTCTTATCTTTAACATTCGACCGATTGCAAATTTGGTTACTTGTTATGGCTTGTTGAAGTTTTCGTGCTTTAAGACTTCTAGTCGTGATGCGTGTTTGCAGTGAGGATGATTGATTTGGTTGTTTTGATGTGAACTTTGGTTCTTTATATCTGGGCTGATAATGTCTATAGGAGGTGGTGATTTGGTTGCTAAAAGTGTAGAAAAGTATTGTGGCATTGTCTTTCTGTTTTAGGTATTTTTAGGAAAAGGTGGCATTGATTGTTAAAGTAGGGTTCCCTCTTTTTTTTCTTTTGGTAAGTTGGTGTTTCAGACCACTGATTATGGCTGTGCAAGGGGATTTTCTTTCGGGGTGAGATTTTTATGAGAAATGTGAGTATTTTTTTAGATCTGAGATGCATAGACAATTGTAGTTACATCAGTTGAGATTTAAGCAATTTGAACCTGCTGCCCTCCCTGAAATTTCTAACAAATTTATCTTCTGGAATCTCGCCTCCTAATATGAAGTGAAGTTGTGTAAATAGCCATTTAATTTATAAATTTGTGCTGCTGTAAAATTTTGAGTTACTGTTGTACATATTGTGAAAATTTACTTAAACCTGACAGGATGTTGGAGTGGTGCAATTTTGTGATCTAATTTTAATACATAATTCTCATGAATGTTTCCTTATAGTGATTCCAGATTCCAATTTGATACTAAGGAGCAGGGACGCAGAGGTCACATATTTTGCATGTATGTTTTGAGACCAGTATTACTACCCTGCACCTGTGAACAGGATTTGAACTCTAGAGCTCTAGGTGGTGTTTTTGTGTATAAGTTTCTCAGGACTTGTATGCATGAGTATAATTGCTGTTGATTCTGTAATCCAAGTACTCATTGATCCTCCATGTGACAATTTCTTGATTCTTCATCCACTGCTGCTGTTTTACTCTACCCTAGCTGCATGTCAGTGTGAGTTGGAAATGGTATTACAGACAATTTTGCTGCTACACTTTGTTTGATATCACCTACTTCCCCTGATGTGCCTTAGTGAGCATGCAAACCTGATTGTTTATGGATAGGTTGTGTTGATGAGTAGCTTAGCATCTTGGTTTTGAGAGGACAGTACAGATGTCATTGATTTTATTTTCATGGTAGAAAATGCCAGATGATTGTAGTGATTTACTTGTCGGTAAATGACAAGTTCCTTTTGCTTTTCCCTTGTATGGCAGGTTCTCAAGGTTTTCCCGTATCCCATAAACATCACAACGGTTCAGTTTGCTGTAGGAAGCGTCCTTGCATTGTTCATGTGGATTACTGGTATTCTTAAGAGACCTAGGATTTATGGACCACAGGTATATCTTTAATATTCTATGATAAATTTTCAATGATTCAAATATATGGCAGTAACAAGAATCATCTGTTGATATGCACTTGTTTTTTTATCCAGCTTGCAGCTATTCTCCCACTGGCTATGGTCCATACCATGGGCAATCTCTTCACTAACATGAGCCTTGGGAAGGTTGCAGTGTCATTTACACATACCATCAAGGCCATGGAGCCTTTCTTTTCAGTTCTCCTTTCTGCAATTTTCCTTGGCGAGGTATTTTTATTTTTCTTTTCTTTGTTGACACCAATCAATGATAAATATGTATGTAATTTAATTTGGGAGGACTATTCTTGTTTCTCTTCCAACACATGAATGGTGGTGCAGTTGCCTACTGTATGGGTTGTACTATCTCTTGTTCCAATTGTTGGTGGTGTAGCACTGGCATCTCTTACTGAAGCTTCTTTTAATTGGTAAGCAACAAACACTTGCTTGGCAGAAGTGAACTATAGGGAGGCTTGTCATGCAAACTAAAATCCTAACTTTTATCTGCCTTTTTATTTGTTTGCAATTTATTTCCCTTGTTTTTTTTCATTGCTTAAGTTAACGGTGTTATCTTGAACTTTAATAGGGTTAATGATTTAAATAACTTAATTACTTTTATGATTTTGACTAAGGCAACCTTTTGGTTATGACATGAATGATACACAGTCATGGCAAGATCTGAAGGGAAATGTCTACAAACAAAAAGAATTTATAAGTTTGTTTGACACTTTCTTTTGCTAAATTCAATCATGGATAATATATACTTTTAAAGATAGTATGAGAGACAGATATCATATGTGATACTCATACTCTTAAATCATGGATACTATATAAAATATACAAGTGGATTGGATTTTCCTTGCACTTCAGCGGACATCATGGTTGCCATGACTCTTTTAGGGTGTGATGTCCTCTTGTATTTACCTTCCTATCTTTGTAGCAATATAGCAAAGTCTTCTTGCATTTACCTTTCTATTTTTTAGTGATATGGGAAACTGGGAAAAATACTTGATTGAAGAAATCAAAGCTACTGTAATTGATGTCCACCAGATGGATGAATAATTTTTTCTGTAATGTAGATTTTGGTACGAATTTCTTGTTCCCCAAAATGCATAATGAGCCTAATCTCAGCTATGTTTATTGTATATTAGATAGATAGCATAGATTGTTAGCTGCAGTGAATAAAAGGAATCAAACTGTGTTCTATGCATTGGATTCTACCTGTTGGGAACTTAAACCTAACACCTTGTATGAGTACTTTCAATTGACCTGCCATGGCGAGGTGGTCCGACTATGTTGTAATATATTGCAACCAATGTTCCAGACCAAGGCTGCTCAATATGCGCCCACAAAAGCATTAGTGGTTGGTGCACCGCTCCACTACGGTGCTTGATCGCTTAGGTGTTGTTTTGATGTATATAGCACTTACATTTTGAACAAATGTATGGTAACATAGTTATATGCTAGGTTGCACAGACACTCCGTCAAACCAGCATACCAGTGTCAGGACATGGACACGGGTCAGGCATGTGTCCGAGAACTGTTCAGTGATTTCTGTCTCAAAAAATTGACTTTACTACCCGGGCACACCTGAACATAGGGTGCACATTATTGGACACGGCTGGACATGGGGGATATGTTATACTGGACGCGACAAGCCCAAAAAGACATTCCACGCCCAATAAAAAGAGAAACAAACTCGAGTCCCATTTCCACCTCACCCTTCCATTCTTTCCTGCACGATGCACACACCTTCCCCTTCTGGCTCTCTCACGGCTCAAACAACCTCTTGTTGGCAAGAAAGATAATGTGCTTTTCTAGTCTTGTCTCTTGTTTCTAGATTTTGTTGTACGGATAGGTTTCCACAATGAACAATCTTAACTTATACCAGTTCAACTAAAAGAATGTGAGCAATGTGAAAAGCTAGAATTTCAGCATATAGTTTTGTTTTTTTAGTTGCTGTTCAAATATGGAACATGTGGTTATGTTGTTCACTTGTGGTAGTGTATGAAATCAAATGGTTGTATGGAACTTGTTATTTTATTCACTGGATGAATGTTAAATCATGTTTTAAACATTTTCTTTATGTTTAAGTTCGAAGTAACTAAACTGAATATAAGACCGCATATTCATTAAACTGCATATAAGACGCATACCACATAAGCACTGAGTTGTTTTGCAAGGAATGTCAGTGACTAACAAAAGAAAGTACTTCAAATTTAGTTGCAATGTTGTATTATGATATTCCATCATTTTGTGAAATGAGAGGGCTCCAATCATAAATTGTTTGAATTGGAGTTAGAGTGGCAGGTTTAATAAGTGATAACTTATAGTGGAGACGGCACAAATGAAAGGTTAGGATTGCTCAAAGAAGCAATCCAATGGTTGTAGAAAAGTAGACAATGTGGTTTAATGTGGTGCTCCCAACTATAGAGATAACAAGGATTTCAGGGTATTACATAGCTGTCTTTATGAGTTAAAATTTGGTAACTAGATTATAATGTAGCGTTGCATGGGAATATAACACAGATAGTACCAACAATAAGCACTGTTTCCCCACATCTTCTATTTTGTCAAAAGATTGTAATGATAATTGAATTTTTCTTGTTCGTGAATGATTCTGCAATATAGTTATGACTTGTTATATTATTTGATAACAATAGGGCTGGTTTCTGGAGTGCAATGGCTTCAAATGTAACCTTCCAGTCGAGGAATGTGCTGAGCAAGAAGCTCATGGCTAAGAAAGAGGTAACACGGAATTTATCCGTTTGTAAGCTAGTTTAATTTATGAGCTTGCGTTGTCTTCCCTTTTGTTGAGTATTTGCCATTTTGCACTTCCATTCTAATCTGCTTTGTTTTGCACACCTGAGCAGGAATCTTTGGACAACATTAATCTCTTCTCAATCATTACATTGATGTCATTTTTCCTCTTGGCCCCTGTTACCTTCCTGACAGAAGGTGTCAAAGTTACTCCTACAGTTTTGCAGGCTGCTGTGAGTATTATGCTGTTTAATTTTCTTTGCACCTTGCGGAATGCTTAGTGAATACTCAGTCTCTAACCTGACCTCTTCTTAATGTAGGGTCTGAACATAAAACAGATATACACAAGGTCTTTAATTGCTGCGCTTTGTTTCCATGCATACCAACAGGTCAGTCATCTAGTCATTTTCTTGTGTTTCGTCTTTTTTTCTTATGCTGTATTCAATATATTTGGTGCTGACTTGGGAGAGTGCAGTTGATTGTTTATTTGGTGGCATGCATATACAAAGCCCGTGGTGTGCATGTTGGAGCACGGAAGCCCATATGAGTAGATTTTTGTCTGTTGCTTGCTTGCAATAGTTGATGTCAATTGCATGAACTAATTAGTTATTACCTTTTCTGACTTCAGTCCATACTGCTGCTTCTTTTAGTATATACCATGGAACAAAACTTCTAAAGGTGGAACCACTCAAATCAAATTGAATCGAATCAGTTGTCAGTTGTTACTAGGCCTAATTCTGCATGCAGTGGACCTCTTTTTCTTTTGCATCTGATATTCTTGTTCTGGATGCTTTGTTCTGACGCTGGGAACTACTTATGCATCCATTCAAGATGCTTCAGTAACTACAAAACACAAGAACAACTTTTGCTGCTAGCACATTTTGCTTCAAGATACTTCTATAGCGTCCTATTGTCTGGTTGCACATTATTATTACTGCAAGTGTCATGGGGTCTTGACAGTATCATTACACATGTATCTTCAGTTCACAATTGTATTTACCTAGATGTATTATTAGGAGTACACTTGTAGTTTTGGGAAAGAATGGCCCTTGAGTACTAGGTTAAATGATCCTTCTGGGCATGTGTGTGCACATGTGAGGCTAATTTCGTGAATCTTTTAGTATTTGCTTATTGCTTTTATCTTTAATATTGTTGAAGGTCTCATACATGATCCTAGCGAGGGTGTCCCCTGTCACTCACTCCGTGGGCAACTGTGTTAAGCGTGTCGTGGTGATTGTGACATCTGTTCTGTTCTTCAGGACCCCTGTTTCTCCTATCAACTCTCTTGGTAAGCATGCTATTTATTCTTCTTTTTAACAGATATGTGTCATTTATATTCGATTGATTAGATTCTTTCATCTTTCTCATTTACATGTTTGTTTACACTTTTACTCCTGCAGGAACTGCGGTTGCACTTGCCGGAGTTTTCCTGTACTCGCAAGTAAAGAGACTCAAGCCCAAAACCAAGATTGCTTGATTGCAGCTCACGATTTCCATTTTCTGTTTTCATGCCGAGCTGAGTTGAATCATGTTAGCATTACTATCGGAATTAGTGCTTTTAGTTTAGAACTCTTTCCTAGAAGCAACATCCAATCACTATTTAGAATCCTTTGTGTTCTAACTGGTACATTAATCAAGCAGGTTTTGAAATTTTTGAGTTTTACTCCATTTCACAAGTTGTAAGTTTCAATTCACATGGTTACCGGTATTTTAATAAATTTGCTGTATCGTGTTTTGTGTTCTGCTATAGCTTAACATATTGTGGTGACGTTACTGCATTAGTATATGCTTATATCACTTATCCGCTCGTTGTGACTTTGTTTATGCTAAATTTGTTGTGTCCCGATCGTGCAGCTAGCACGCCCCGAGCCTCAGTTGTCATTGAGCCAGACTTAAGCGGGCCTGCTCATCCAAACTATAATTTGAGCTTTAATGAATATATGTCTGAGTTTGAGTTAGGCTCAAATAAACGCAGTGACGGAGGTTATATACCTTTCATCAGTGGGAAGCCAAGTGCCTGCTTGAGCCGAGTAGAGACGCCTAGAAGAGGTCATGTTGGTGAAGACTATAAGGCTATTGGAGTCCAATATGGCAATATAGCTGTTGGCAAAAGTCGTAACTGTTGTAGTGAATAAGGTTGAGTCCAACGCCGATGTCACTGGGTCTGATAGGTGGGCCCACACCGAAAAATATTAAAAAAACCGCGTGAGGAGAGAGAGGATGCCACGTGAAGCGGTGCGGCTGGAGGTTTGATAGGTGGGACCCACCGACGCCCCGCGGCCAAAGCACAAGCGTTGGAGTGCATGCAACACCCTGTGACGCATTTTGTGGGCCTCACTTTTCTTGCCTGCGTGCCCCGTACCCCCTCGTAACCTGTACTGACAACTGGACCCCATTACGCGCTCCGCCCCACGTCTGTGGCGATGTATGCGGTGGAGATGTGAGGCACGCATTTTGGTGCCCACAAAACGTGTGGTGATATGAAAATCCGCGCGTTTCCCATGCTTCATGCACCCGCCCCAGTACGCGTTTTTGTCGCTGATTGGTGGGCCCAGTCGATGCGAGGCCCCACTTGTCTGCCAGAGAGGGGTTTTTGAACGCAAAAAACTAGCCGTTGCTCGAAATTTGCTGCTGGTCCTATCTGTCAGCGACACAAAAAAATAGTCGTTAAAACTAGCCGTTTCAATTTGTTTATTCATTTATGAGCCTAAAAATTCATAAAAAATGCCAAAAAATCACAGAAATTGTAGAAAAATTGTATGCTCCTCTGCCTATAAATATGAGCAAACTTCATCTCATTTGCACTCAACACAAGCCTAAACCACACACTTTTCGTTGTCTCGTTGCTCAAATTTTTTCTAAAAAATTTCCCAATAGCCAACACTCCCCCCGGCGATTATGTGAATTAGTTTGGCGAGGCTAGTTTAGATGAGGAGAACTCTTAAGTGCCAAGTAGTCAAAATCCATTCAGTTTTCAACCCCTCCCCCACCATACCCGATGTGCTATCTACCATACGCCCCACCCCCTCCACACAGCTAATCATATCTATATGCACATCCGTACGCACAACCCCCCTACGTCCCTTATGGCCAGAATCCTCATTTGGTCAGAGTTCTGACCATCTACGTGGAAATGTCGCCTCCGCAAGCACCGGCAAAGAATTCCCGCTCCACGTCCATATTAGATACCGGTAGTCCACATAACACGGCCCCGGTTGTGATCGAGGACGAAGACGATGCTGGCAAAGGCGAAGGAACCGCTGCACTGCGGCATAAACGATTGAACTGGTCACAACAGGACGACATGCAACTTGTAAGTGTTCATCTAATTATTAAATATTTGTATCGTAGATTTTTCTCGCCGGTTTTTATCTTACTTAGTTTTTCAAAATTTGAATTTTTCGTCTGCCAGATCAGTGCATGGTTGAATAACTCTCTTGACCCAGTCGAGGGGAACAACCAAAAATTCGACATGTATTGGTCGAAGGTTGCTGAGTCATACAACGTGAGCGGTCCGCCCGATCGCAGACGAGACGTCAGGCACTACAAAGACCATTGGCAAAAGAGCAATAAGAAAAGTGTTTACTTCAATGGCATCGATTGTAGGTTGAGGGATGCCTATACCAGTGGTCGTTTTGGTGACCAATTGATGTCTCAAGCACGGGACATTTATAGACAGAAGGTGGGTCATCCCTTCATCTTAAAGCATTGGTGGAGTGTCGTACGTGGTCAACCGAAGTGGTGCCGAAACTACTTCGACTCTTCCATAAGAGTTTACCTCAACGAAGAAGGTGCCCACACGTCATCGTCAAACAACGACGATGACCCTGTCGAGCTTCCACGACCGAAAGGGCGGGACGCGACAAAGCAGAAGCGGAAGGGTAAGACCAAAATGAGTGAAACATCTTTGGCGTACAAGGAGACCCTACAGTGCATCGGCAAAGCCAATGTCGACCTTGTTAGGGTGGCCGACAAAGCTGTTGCTGCAGCCGAAAATTTGCAAGAGATGGCCAAAAGCAAGGAAAAAGCCACATTTGTGGAGTCGTTGACGAAACTGATTATGGGGGATACATCCCATTTCTCGGATGCTCGTAAGGTGGCGCATGCGGCCACATTAGAGTACGTCAACAACATGATTTAGAAAATGAAGAATAAATAGTAGCTTGAACGATGTACTTTTCCTTTGTAAAATTGTACTCACACCATTAATTTAAGTCGTTTTGGATTTACCTGTTTGAACTATGGCATGTGATCGATACTTTTGGATTTTAGCTGTTGCAACTTACACATGTGTTCGATGCCTTTGGATTTTAGGCGTTGGAACTTGTTGATCGAAGGATGCCGACTAGAGGGGGGGTGAATAGGCGGTTTTTCTAATTTTAATTTTGATTGAGTGGTTAACAACCTAAATTGTAATATCAATACACAAATGATATAGATGATGGCACAAAGTAAGTTTTGCAATTACTAAAGAGACAAGAATAATAATTCGATTTCTAGAAGTATGAAGCAAGTAATATAAGTAACCGAAAGAGATCGAATTTTTCCTGAGGTCTCGGAAATTTGCCGATTTCTACTAATCCTCGTTGAAGCGCTCTTCACTAGAGCTTTTGCTTCGATTCCACTAGGGGTAGCCCTTCTCCTCTCCGGATAGGCGAGCTCCGAGCCTTTACACCCAACCGACAGGCCTCTCCGACACACACCGTCGATGGAGAGATCGCCGGACCTCCCGGGTCATCTAGGTGCAGCAATCACCAAGAGTAATAAGCCTAGCACTTTGCTTGATCAACCTCAAAGCTTGAAGAACAAGAATGCAAATGCAAATGGCTCAATTTCAAACTCTTTCAACTAGCTCTCAACACTTTGCTAAAAGATTTGCTTCAAATGCAAGAAGATGTGTATGAGAAGCTTTGCAAGCTGTTGCACTAAGTTTTGGAGATGAAATTCGTGTGTCTGTAGCTCCTCAAAACAGTAGGTATATATAGTTTCAGAAAAACGGTCGTTTTCAAGAAAACTGGGAGAAAGTTGTACTGGCCGGACATTGTCCGGCCATTTCAGACAATGTCTGGTCAGTACAAAGAAAATGACCGTTACTCACGTGTTTTTCGAGTGTCAGTAGCCGTTTGAAACAATTTGTGAAGGCCGTACGAAAGGGATTTGTCCGGACAAATGGATATGTCTCTGTTAACACTCATGTTTAACAGCTCATATACAGGCCGGACTAGAGGGATTTGTCCGGACAAATAGATATGTCTCTGTTGACACTCAATTTAACATCTTCACAGAAAATATATAGACCGGACATTATCCGGCCACATCAGACAATGTCTGGTACGTCCTGGACAAAAGCCCCAGGACGGATTCATTTGTCTCTGGTGTTTGCAAATAAACTTGCCATAGGAAATGTACTAGCCGGACATTGTCCGGCCATTTCGGACAATGTCCGGCCTATATCGGACAGTTGCTCCGGACAAGTTTATATGTCTCTGTTTTCATTTTGCAATTTTCAGAAGAAGTTTGTATTGGCCGGACATTGTCCGGCCATTTCAGATAATGTCCGACCAGTTCAAAACGAAAACAGGATTTCAGATTTTTATTTAATCTCAATTATAAACTAGATGCATATGCAAATATGTTTCCAAAGACTTCAAGATTGATCAAATGACTTGTGCTTAAACCCCTCTTAATAGTACGACCATCTAAACTAGAAATTTTCAAACATAAAAACGCTAGGTTTAGATACTTGTACTTTTGTCGGAGTTTTTCGTCATTCTTGCTTCATGAGGTCTCGATAATCTTGATTTGCACTTTTGTGATGCTTCCACCTCTTTTTAACCTGAATCTCAAATACATAGGTTAGTCGCATATATTACGGATGTCATTAATCACCAAAACCCTAATCAGGGCTCAAGATTCAACAATCTCCCCCTTTTTGGTGATTGATGACAACCGTTATACATAAGACATAGGGATATCAAACATAAATATAAGCATATAGTGCTCCCCCTGAATCGTACGTGTATATGCAGTAAACAAGATATATGAGACCATATCAACACAACGACATCCAAACACATAAACATATCCATAACAAGATATATGAGACCATATCAACATATCAACATAGCGGATATCCAAACACATAAACATATCCATAACAAGATATATGAGACCATAATATCAACATAACATATCAACATAGCTGCATATCCAAACATGATATCCAAACACAACTTATCCAAACATAATATCCAAACACAACTCTCCCCCTTTGTCATCAAACAACCATAAAGGGAGAAAAAAAACATACATAAGTAGCATACACCCCATAGTGATATATACATAGATAAGTGAAACAATCAAAGAGATCTAGGGCTGCGGAGGATGATCGGAGGAAGAATCGCCGCGATGACGATGCTGATACTGTCCTGCATCAAAACGCCCCCGCAGCTCAGATATGTCTTGACTCATTGAATCTATACGGGGCTCGATAACATTGAGGCGATGATCGATGGAGTGCAGTCTGGAGTCAACCTCATCAAAACGAGTCTCGAAGCGCATGGACATCTGATCGAGACACTCCATGATCATCATGTATGGAGCCGAAACATCAGGGCTAGGAGAGATGGAATAAGACTGGAGAGGAGAAGGAGCTCCCGCTACTGGAGACATGTGCTCATCTTCATCAGCTGGTGATCCTACTTGGTTTTCATAGCGGATAAGAATCCCCAAGCTCTTCATTCGGTAGAAATCCATCGAAGAGGGACGAGATGCTCGATGCAGACCAAAAAATGTCAAAGTGTGAGCTATGAAGGGTGCGAAGGGCAAAAGCCTCTTCGAGTCCATCTGAACCTCCTGCATCTCGTGGAACAAGAACTCAACGATGTCAAATGGGGTATCGTCAACTTGAGCCTTCAGCAGACGCAGCATAGTAGAAGTGATGGCCCCGCGATCTCCGATTTTGGGCAAGGTTGTCATACGGTTGAGCTTTTCAAGGATTGCAATCGGAGGGATCAGCTGAGAGACCACTACTACAGAAATGCATTCCACTAACCCATATCTTCTAACGGTTATAAGCAATCTAGGAAAAATCCGATAGAATAGGACGACAGCGGCGGAGAAGATACTTTTTACTATCGGTTATACACTGGTACACCGTTAGTGAAACGCAAACATTTTTTACTATCGGTCATTACTATCCAAACCGATATAATATATTAAATAGTACTATCGGTTTTCCATTCGTAACTGATAGTAAAATTACTCACTTTATACTATCGGTTAGTACTGTACAAACCGATATAATATATTAAATAGTACTATCGGTTTTTCATTCGTAACTGATAGTAAAATTACGCACTTTATACTATCGGTTCATACTTTACCAACCGATATAATATATTAAATAGTACTATCGGTTTTTCTCTCGTAACTGATAGTGAAATTACTGACTTTTTACTATCGATTTTTACTGAACTAACCGATATAATAGAGTAAAGTTTACTATCGGTTATATAAAACAAACCGATAGTAAAATGATGTCGTATAAACTAATTGTTATGACAGTGGGGATCTTATTTTACTATCGGTTTGTGTTTTTGAACCGATAGTAAAATTGTACAACTTAATTAGGTCGACCCCTGCTCTGCGCTCTGCATGTTGGAATCATTTCTACCGTATGTGCATCCACTCTCCAAGCTAGGGTGATCTGGAGAAGCTAGTTGAGAGGTTGATCATAATTCCATCCCCCTCGGTATTGTCATCTTCTCATCACCTCTCTCTCTCTCTCGATCACTCTTTCAGACTCTCCCTCTCTCTCTCTACTTGCAATTCATTAAACTAGATACATGTAGCTCCAAACTAGCTATAGCTTGCTGGAGTTAAGCAGCTAGCTAGCTGGCTCTTCCAATTAATGCATCAAGTTAATTAGGGTTTCATATATGCAAATACATTTAATGTAATTAAGCAGCTGTACACACATATGGCCTAGCTAATTATGTTTCATGCATATATGCATGCCCTGAGTCATTAATTATTTATTTCAATTTGTCAATTTTGTGAAATAATTATAGATGGACCGAGAATATTGGATGTATGGAATAAAATGTACTACTGTTGAGTATTTGGAGGGTGTGAATGGGTTTATTAAATTTGCTGAGCAAGAAAAGGCGAAGAAGGGAGAGAAAGATATGCATTGTCCTTGTATAGATTGTATGAACTTAAAAAGGTTCGGCAACTCTGATCAGATTAGGAGTCATTTGATTCGTCGTGGTTTTAACACACGCTATACCCGTTGGATATGGCATGGTGAAGATCTTGAGGAAACAAGCACCGCTACCAGTCAGCACCACCCGGAAGTGGATTGCAGTAATGATGATCATAATCAGAACATTGGTAATGTTCATTCGGAAGTCCATATAGATGACGACAATTTAGATGAAATGTTACGTGATGTAGAAGAAGACTACAGCGAAAACGATTTAGCTAAATTTGAGAAATTAATTGTTGATTCTGAGAAGCCTTTGTTCCCCGGATGTGCAAAATTTACAAAGTTGTCTTCTGTGTTGAGATTATGTAACTTGAAGGCAAGCAACGGTTGGAGCGATAAGAGTTTCACGGCTCTATTGGATCTGTTAGCGGACATGCTTCCAGAGGGAAATGAGTTGCCAAGATCGGTTTACCAGGCCAAAAAACTATTGTGTCCGTTGGGAATGGAAATCGAAAGAATACATGTATGCCCAAATGATTGTGTTCTGTACTGTAACGAGTATGAGGATTTGCATGTTTGTCCAAGATGCGGTGCATCGCGGTATAAGCATGGGGACAGAATTTATCACAATGGATGTGATGAGGTAAAGAAAGGGCCTCCGGCCAAAATTGTGTGGTATTTGCTTGTGATTCCTAGATTGAAACGGCTGTTTGCAAATCCGAAAGATGCGAAATACTTGCGTTGGTATGTTGAAGGTCGGAAACAAGACGGAAAACTAAGACATCCAGTTGATTCCATTCAATGAAGAAACATTAACAGAACATTCGGTGAGTTTGGCGGCGAAGTGAGGAATATAAGGTTTGGGTTGAGTACGGATGGTATGTGTTGCGCCCCGAAACTGGGACTACGACTACTCCTGTACAGACCTAGCTCGCTGCAGCTAGTCCCATATATGCATAGCATACACATACCCTTGACTTCCCAGGATAAGTCAAGCACAGGAGTATATTACATTGCAACAGAGTAACTTACAAAATATTTAAGCAGTGTGGCCTGCTGGCCTTGATATTACATAAGAAGATTACAATGCCTTCACGGCATTCAGGGTTTAGCAAAATAACAACTACACAGCAGAAGATAGGTGACCCACCCACAATGAGAAGTGGACGGCAGAACACCACACATCAGGGCTCTGGCGGAACTGACGCTTCTCCTTCTGGATCCAAGAAGTTCTCCACGCCTTCATCTTGATCATTGAACGCTCCATCTACTGATTTGTAGGTTGCAAGGGTGAGCACTTACGTACTCAGCAAGTCATAGGTAAGAGTAGATACATATAGTAGTGATGATATGAACCTAGACTAGTCAAGAATTATGGATGTTTATAAAATAATCTTTTACTTTCATACCTCATCTCATGGCAGCACTTTTCATAATATAACATCATCATTCATGTTCACTAGATTATAGCACTACCGCGACACGTCGACACACGACAGCCCACGGCAGCACCCCTTATCATGACAACACATGTCATTTGGGTAATCTTGATTTAACACATTTTATTTAGAAAATAGTACTTGTGTCACACCCCGTGGATTTAATCCACCGCAGCAGACTCCTATAAACCCAGGAGCTCGGAGTATTCGAATACGTTTTTAACTCTGTAGAGAGGTACCAATTTACCCGCAAGATATTCCACTTTCAAGCCCATCCTATCAAAATGATTAGACCCCTCCTCACAACCATGTGTGAGTGGCAAGGTGGAGATAACAAGAACTTTTGTTATGTATCACTCACAATTCACCCCCGACCCTGTGGCTCTCCGCGAGACACAGTTGTGGTAGGTTGTATCCTAACCTCCACCCCTTCATATATTTCCATTACTGGATCAATGTGCGAGATCACCTTCAGTGATATGTGTGGGAGCCGTCCTCCGTGCCCAAACGTGCATCACTACACAATTCCAGCAAGGGTGTCATGTGCGATCCACATAAGTACTTGTTCAGGCCTGTCCCATACCAGGCTTGCGGTTAGCACGTTGTTCATGCCACTAGACGCACAACACAAGGTTCTAGTCCTTATATGCCAGTGGCCAGACCATCCACAACCCTGCACCTTCAATGCCTGCACATCCTTTGCAGTTTAGCACCTCCAGTGCTACCACCATTCCATACCATTTTTCTGGTCACGGCTAGGGGTTTTATTTCATGAATATAAGTATATATATATATATATATATATATATATATATATATATATATATATATATATATAATAGTTCATGGCTCAAAACTTGTTTATTTCACATTTCACAGATAACCAGTCTAGTACTGCCAATTCATAAATCAATCTTTCACATGCAATATTATCTATATCAAAGGTTATGTTTTAGCAACATTTAAAATATAGGTTCAAGATGACCAAGGATATGACTTGCCTTCCGCGTCGTAAGAAACAGCAGTTGATGACGGATCAACAGCGAAGTCCTCAAATTCAGCTTCTGGATCTGCTCGACGGCAAACCAAACAATACACACAAATATTACTTATATATATATATATTAAAATGATTTATGATCTATATGCAGATATGCTTTACAAGAGTGACTGAACAATACTGGAGATAATTGAGATTGCAAGCTGAATTGAGTCAAGATTCTAGGGTTTCAAGGAATTGGCTAAGGATGGTGTTAGATGCTCTTAGGATCTCAAGGTTGCAATAAGAACATCAGTTTTGTGGTTGGTTTAATCAAAAACAGCGAATGTCAACAGATTGACATTCGGATCAAGACTCTGACATAACTTCAAGGAAAGCTAGAGAGCTTATCTCAAGTTATGACAGTAGAAGAAAGTGTAGATCATAACTCTACAAATTCAGTGGACAAAGTGGTTTTCAAATTGCACAATCAGAAGTGGGTAAACAAGGCCAATGCCATTGGCTGGCATGCACTGGGACAATGTCAAAAACTAGGGTTTAGCATAAAATGCATTTCAAGGGCTCAAATCAAGTTGTGATAAAAGAAGAAATAGTAGATCACAACCTCAGGAATCTAAGGGACAAAGTTATGCTCAAAATGCACATCTGGAAGGGAGTGAAAAGGGCTAATGCCACTGACTGACATAGTCTGGCATTGAACTGACATGGCCAGAAACTAGGGCTTGGCATAACTTTTGATCTAGGGCTCCAAATGATGCACCACTTTGTCTATGAGGTAGGCATTGATAACAGGAACAAATCATTCAACAGGATCCAAAGCTGAAAATGGCTGGAAGATGATGAAATTCAAAGGAGAAGTGTGGTGGCGACACGGCATAGTGAAGCCACTGGTCAAAATCTTGGCATGGCTGTATCTTTCGATCTAGGCCGATCTAGGTGTTAGGCTAGAAGACAAAAATTCTCAGGAGGTTAAGGCACACACACTGGACAAAGTGATTAGGGCTGAAACGGCTGGGAAAAGTTTTTCGGTGATCGGCGCCGGAGAAGAACACTGCCATTTGGGGGTTTTCGATTTAGGCCGAACGAACTCGATTCCAAGCTTGGGAAGTGATAGTAGGGTAAGAGGAAGCTACCTGCACGATCAATTTGGCCGGAGGATGGCCGGTGTGGCCTGGCGACGATCGCCGGCGACTGGAGAATATCAAAATTGGGGAAAGCTTCGATTGAAGCTCAATCGGGAGATCTTGATGCACAGGTTTGCTGGAAATGGCTCACTGATCATTTTCTTCCACAGAATCGAAAGCTAATTCGAAGTAATTTGGCCTGCATTGCCAGAACAGGGCAATCGGGAATTCCGGCGATCACCGGCGATAAGATGCATATGAGTTCAATTAGATGGTACAACACGATGAGGGAGATGAGCTATACCTTCTGGTGTTGTTAATTTGGTGTTTGATGCAGTGGAATATGCTGGCACCGTGAGCCTCCTCAATGGCTCGCCGGAGAAGAAGGCTAAAACAGCAATTCTGGGACTTGGATGATTTCCAGTGAGGTGTGAGGGAGCTGCTGAGCACAGGAGCACTTAAATAGGCCAGGCAATGCTACAAAGAGGGGACAACGAAGTGATTTGGCAGCTGGGAATGAGACTAGTTATGTGCTGAACATCAGCGGCGAAGACACAGCAAGGAGCGGTGATTGCGACGGCGACAAGTCTGCAGCTGATCACCATGTCGGTTCATCGGGACTTTGCAAGGCTGTAGCAAGCAGTGGCGACAACAACTGGCGCAGCAAAGTGACGTGGTGGGGAGTTGCTGACAAAAGGCTGCTGGTCGCGCGCGGGAGCAGGCGCTGGTCGTCGACGTTGCAGCGACCTTGCCACGGCATTGACTGAGGCGAGGACACGTACACCCAACATGCACTGTCACGAGCGCGGCGAAACTTGGCCGGCGGTGAGCGTGCACGGCGTTAGGAAACCGCGGCGAGCTCTGGTCGTGCACAGTAGCTGCTGTCCTGATCGAAAAGGGCTGGTTTGCAATATTTGATTTTCTTGATTTGGACTGACTTGTAAATCTGAAGATTTGGATGATTTGATCTGGAATTGATTCTGCTGTTTTGGTATACTCAATTCAATAGATGATTTGGCACAGCTAGGAGATAAAGTTTGAGACATTTGGATGATTTTTGATATGAACTGAAAACAGAGTAGATTAGTGTAAAATAAGTCCGAATCTTATTGATCACGAATTCTGGGATTTAGGGTTTGATTTTGAGATACTCATATAAGAAGAATTTGTGTTGAAAAGCATTTGGGAGGTGTTCCCTGAATTAGATTTGAATTTGAAGATGGTTTGCAACATTTTGCCTTTTCTGGCTTTTAGAAAATCTGGAAAAAGGACTGATCTGCGAATCTGGAGTTTTGGAAGGTTTAAACTGAATTTGATTTCACTGATATGGCAGATTATATTCAACAGAATATTTGGCAAGAACATTTGATAAAATTTGGCACATTTGAATAGTCTTTGATACAGACTGAAAATAGGGTATTTTTAGGGTAATTGAATCTGAGTTTCAATTGATTTCGAATTCTGGTAATTAGGATGAGATCTTGAAATCTGCACATACGAGAAACTTATTTCAAATAGCATTTAGAAAAGATTTGCCGAAGAAATTCTGAATTTGGAGTTAATATGGAGATTTTAGCCTTTTTGGGTTTCCAGATATCAGATAAAGGACTGATTTGCGAGAAAGGTTTAGATGGTAAAATCTGGCTGCCAACTTTTTAGATTAAGGTATTGGCATACCCTTGATCATAATCCAAGAATAATTTGGTCTGATCTTGGCTAAGACTTTGATTAAATCTGAATTTCTGAAACTTAGGGTAAAAGGTATTATAAGATATTTCTGTTTTCGAAAACAGAAAGGAGTTGATAAATCTGGAAGTTAGGGATAGAATTGAATCTGGGTTCTGAAGGCTTTTAGGTTTAGAATAACTGATAGATCAAATCTGGAAAGCCAGATCTTGACTTGGGGTCACAAGATAGATTTTAGAGATTTTAGGGCTAGAACAAAATAAAGCTGAGGCTGATTTGGCTGATCTAGAAGAGACATATGCATGCATGACTTTTAAGAAAGAAACTTTTCACCCCAAAACTCAGGATGTTACAGTATGAATCCACACGGAAATATGAGCAGTCGACATAGCACTTGGCCAGTTCTTTTATGCATCTACAATCTTCCTCCTTGGTTATGTATGAAGCGCAAGTACATCATGATGTCGTTACTAATTTCAGAACCCAGACAACCCGGGAATGATATTGACGTGTTTCTATCACCGTTATTCGAGGACTTACATAAATTGTGGAGCGAAGGGGTGCGAGTGTGGGATGCACATAAGCGAGAGAATTTCATGTTGCGGGCCATGATATTTTGCACCATAAATGATTTCCCAGCCTATGGAAATTTGTCAGGGTATAGTACGAAAGGAGGCAAGGCTTGTCCTATTTGCCTGGATGAAACTGAAAGCATGTGGTTATCGAACTGCAGAAAAACAGTTTACATGGGTCACCGCAGATTCCTTTCGATGCATCACGCCTACCGTAAGAAGAGGAAGTCATTCAATGGGAAGCCTGAGAAAGGATCAGCCCCAGTGTTTGTGACTGGTAAGGAGCTTTACTTGCGCGTGAAGGACATCAAAGTTGAGTTCGGTAAATGTTCTAAACCTCCAGGAAAAAATGTTTGGAAGAAGAGATCGATTCTTTGGGATCTGCCATATTGGGAGCACTTACAAGTTCGACATTGCATTGATGTCATGCACGTAGAGAAAAATGTTTGTGACAGTTTGACTGGTTTGTTGTTGAACATTCCAGGAAAGACGAAAGATGGCATCAACGTTCGCCGTGACATGCTTGACATGGGCATAAGGACTGAGCTTGCACTGTTGGAGAAGGGAAAGCGGACATACCTCCCCCCGGCCTGCTATACTTTGTCAAAAAGAGAAAAAACAGAACTCTGTCAGTGCCTACATGGTGTCAAAGTTCCATGCGGGTATTCTGCGAACTTGAAAAAACTTGTGTTCATGAAAGACTTGAAACTGGTTGGTATGAAGTCCCATGATTGTTATGTACTGATGTCACAAATGCTTCCCATTGCTATCAAAGGCATTCTTCCAGTCAAAGTCAGAGAGACAATTACAAAGCTATGTTATTTCTTCAACACAATATCTGGCAAGGTACATAAGCGTGTACTCCGTGCAAGTTAATTAGCTCCATTCGTGGAACTTGTCAGATTTTTTGGATCTGAATATTTGCTGCAACTGTGTCCTTGCAGGTAATTGATCTAGATGGACTGGACGATTTGCAACTCGATGTGACTACCACTCTTTGTCAGCTGGAGATGTATTTCCCTCCATCCTTTTTTGATGTTATGGTCCATCTAATTGTTCACCTTGTCAGAGAAATTAAGTTTTATGGACCCGTGTTCCTGCGCTACATGTATCCATTTGAGAGATTTATGGGTATCTTGAAGGGATATGTAAGGAATCGACATTGGCCTGAGGGCAGTATCATTGAAGGTTATGCCGCCGAGGAGGTGATCGAATTTTGCACCAACTATATGGCCGGGGTTGACCCAATTGGCGTTCCTACGTCCCGGCATGAGGGCAGGCTTCAGGGCATTGGAACGATTGGATTTAAAGCAGTCGTCCCCTCTAGTGATCTGTATGCAAAAGCCCATTTTTGGGTCTTACAGCACATGACGGGGGTGAAGCCATACATACACGAGCACAAGGAAATGTTACGGAAACAGAATCCCTCGAAGCCAGAGATTTGGGTCACCAGAGAACATAATAGGAAATTTGCTGGGTGGATCGAAAATAGAGTCCTGCAAGCTTCTGAGGGCGACGTAGATGAAGTTGTTACATGGTTTGCAAGAGGGCCTAGATTTACTGTAGGGACTTGGTAGGGGTATGACATCAACGGCTATTCATTTTACACAAGAACTCAGGACGAGAAGAGTACTATGCAATGTAGTGGAGTGACACTACTTGCTATTTCGGAGGATGCCAGGGCAGTAAGGGTACTTGACTCATATTACGGTGTTATTGAGGAAATATGGGAGCTCAATTATGTATTATTTAAGATTTCTCTGTTTCGATGCCAATGGGTCGAAATCCCTTGAGGTGTTAAAGTCGACAATTATGGGTTTACTCTCGTCGATCTCAGTAGAGTCGCACACAAAGATGATCCATTTATACTTGCTGAGCAAGCCACGCAGGTGTTTTACATCGTTGACCCGGCCAACGCAAAGTTGCACGTTGTCCTTCACAGTAAGAGACGTATTGTTGGGGTCGAAGATGTTGTGGATGAATAAGAGTATGATCAGTTCGACGAACTACCTCCATTTTTAGATGGAATTCTTCAATCTGTCCCTACCGAAGATATTGACGAAACAAGTTACCTGCAAGACGACCACGAAGAAGAATTATGGGTGGACAACCATTCTTGACTAATTTGCAATATGTAAGTGACGTATATTACTTGGATCTTTAATCGAAGAATTCTTCAAATCATTTTTCAAAAATTCTTTGGGAAAACATACGTGATGCATTGAGAATCATTTATGCAAATTTTCATTTCAATTGGAGTATATACTTGATTTGAGCAATAATTGATTCTTTTCACAAATCAATATGAAAACTGCAAATTTTCATTCCATGATTGGTCTTTACTGTTAATTTATTTCAAAATTATTAGAAGTCATTTGCATGGAGTTTCAGGTGTCTTTACAAGTGCAAAATGATGTATTGAGACCCATCTGTAATTGTTCTCAGGAAATCCCTTTAGATCAAGCAATTGTCATAAAACCAATAGTAAAATACAATGCAAAATGATGTATTGAGATCATTTGTAATTGTTCTAAGGGAAATCCTTTAGGGTCAATAACATTGTATTTTACTATCGGTTTCAAGTGCCAAACCGATATGAAGTTAAACTATACTATCGGTTTATTGTTCATAACCGATAGTGATTTACACTGTGTTATGAGCCCTTGTTCTTAGTTTACTATCGGTTTGGTATAATAAAACCGATAGTGAACAATACCAACACTGCAAACCCTAACTTACATGTTTTTACTATCGGTTTGGTGGTTAGGAACCGATAGTAAATATTCATATATTAGGTTATAACCTTGCACGATTTTCCCTCCAGTGCAACTTATCACATTCCAAATACTCACGCGCGGAAAACCCTAGCTTCCCCGACGTTCTCTTCTTCGCTCCTCTGCGCCACCATTGCCGATCACAATCTGGTTCTCCACCACCTCCGGCACTGCATTGCGCCACAGCCTCCAGCCACTCCACGATTGACTGTAAGTGTTCTTGACCAAATCGCTAGCGTCAATTGCTTAAATTTGTATGCAATGGTTCATATGTGGTTCAATGGATTACAAATATAAAACTAGAGTAAAATTCATGAACTACAAACTTGATAGCTATGAGAATGACAGAATTGATGAAAATCACAAGCAAATTGTCATACAGTGTAGTCCACTATCGGTTTCTTATTTAGAACCGATAGTAAATACCTTAAACTGATCTTTCTGTTAATTATTTCTCATTTTGTAATTTTCATCTGAAATTTTGGTTCATTTAAATTTTAACATACTTTATGTTCCTGCAGAGAGACTAGCATAGTTTGCACTGCTAATCTTATATATTTTACTGAATACAAACTTGATTACTATTGGTTTTACTTGGAAAACCGATAGGAAATAGAGTATATCATAGTTTCCACTGCTAATTTGAATTTTTTGTTAATTACTTCCCATTTTCTAATGTTCATCTGAAATTTTGGTTCATTTAAATTTTAACAGACTTTATGTTCCTACAGGGAGATTAGCATAGTTTGCACTGCTAATCTTTTAAATTTTCCTGAATACACACTTGAGTACTATCGGTTTTACTTGGAAAACAAATAGGAAAAAGAGTATGTCATAGTTTGCACTGCTAATCTGAATTTTCTGTTAATTACTTCCCATTTTCTAATGTTCATCTGAAATTTTGGTTCATTTAAATTTTAACAGACTTTATGTTCCTGCAGAGAGACTAGCATAGTTTGCACTGCTAATCTTTTAAATTTTCCTGATTACAAACTTGATTACTATCGGTTTTACTTGAAAAACCGATAGGAAATAGAGTATGTCATAATTTGCACTGCTAATCTGAATTTTCTGTTAATTACTTCCCATTTTCTAATGTTCATCTGAAATTTTGGTTCATTTAAATTTTAACAGACTTTATGTTCATGCAGAGAGACTAGTGTAGGGCACAACAATTTTAGTTATGAACTTTGTCATGTACCTTTCTTCATATCAATTGATGGTCTGTTCATGGAATTTTAGGTAAAGCCATGTCGGCATCTTCCTCGGTTGATAGTAGTGATTCGGCGAGGGCGAACGTAGATGGCGCTGCCTCGTCCTAGTGCAAGAGGAAGGCGCGAGGCGCGACGATGTTGGGTCGTTTGGCCAAATGCGCGGATCTTTCATGTGAGTTCAACCAGTTCGGGAGACCGATCGGGAAGAACGCCGGCCACTATGCTGCCTATGTTGGCTTGTTGGCGAAGGAAAGAGTGAAGATCACCGTCCAGAGCTGGAAGGACGTCAAGGCCGACGAGACGGATAGGCTGTGGGCGGAAGTGAAGGTAAAATTAATCAAAATCATTGAACTCTTGAGTAATCACATTCCCTTGGTTTATCCCAGAGATTAGGTAAGTCCTGGTTATATGCACCATTTGAAACAGGCCAAGTGGAACATCCCCGACAATTGTCCCAAGATAGCTTGCTTGAAGGACATGAACAATTCGTGGAAAACCTTCAAGAGCGTCCTCGTCAGTACCTTCCTCGCTAAAGGTAAATCTCCATGCGAGAAGTACCCCTTCATAACGGAGGAGGTATGGGAGCAATTCGCCCAACAGAAGGGGACTCCTGAGTTCAAGGTATGTATGGTTCCTTTGCTTGGTTACACCATTGTATGCAGTAAGCAGCGGTGCATTAATTTTCTTGTTTCTGGTATGAAGGCCCTCAGCGAGAAGAACAAGGCAATCCAGAGGAGGAACGACCACCCACACCGGCACGGCTCTCGCGGCTATGCGGGGAAGGAGGAGTAGTGGAAGAAGGCTGAAGACGAGGCGTCGAATTTCGTCGACTCCCCTGACCTACCACTCTCCGAGATCCGCGATCAGCGATGCAAGCGCTGGTGGCTGGCCAGAGGGACCGTGTCGGCCACGGGGACTGTGGCGTTCCCAAACCCCAGGGACGTCGAGGTCGTGTAGCGACTCGTAAGTTGGCTAACTGCCTGGTTGGAATCATAGAGTGTGGTAGAAAAAACTATGATCACTAGTGTGCGCATAAGTTTGTACATATTTCTTCCTCACAATGGAGAGCTTTCAATGTAACAAATCTCTTGCTCGAAGGAGGCGACCGAGGGATTGTTCACTCCCCATAGGGAGAACGACATCCTTACCCGGGCTCTAGGGAACAAGGAGCATCCAGGGCGGACGTGAACCGTGGGGGCTGTGGTGCCATGGAAGGAAGGCTTCTCGGAGCCCGGGCAAAAGGCGAAGAAGGCTGGCAGCTGGAAGGAAAGGGAAGTGGAGCTATCTCAGAAGATACGGGTAGATGTGACTGCACAATTCGCGGACATGTTCGCTCAAATGAACGAGAAGTATGAACGCCTCAGCCGAGTTGTGCAGTCCAAGGGTTTAGATCCAGCTGCCGAGGTCGACGCTGCAAGGCCGAGTAGTTGCGGCTCGAAGGTTCACGTGGATCCGGTGGACCTGATCGATGTATTGCAACTCTTGAGCTATATATGCATTTCGGTTGATGCCACTCCCGTTACGTTAGAATTGTTTCGCTAACCTGTTATAATTGTTGCAAATTGCAGAAGCCGGAGAGCTGTAGCCTATTGATCAACATAGGCGACAAACCTGTAGTTGTTGCAAACGGGGTCGTATACCAGTCTTGGGAGGATGTCCGGATCCATTGTGTACCCCTGGAGCCTGGATTCGCAAAGGTACCGGTGGACATCGACTAGAGGGTGGTGAATAGGCGATTTTAACAAATTAACAATTAATCAAACAATTAATAGTATATGAGAGCAAATAACTAACACAAGAAGAACAATGAACAATTTTAACACAAGGATATAACCCGTGGTCTCGGTAATTTGCCGATCACCCCTAATCCACGTTGAGGCAAACTCAAATCTCTAACCGCTCCTCTATCTAGTCAACCTTCTCTCAAGAAGTGACCTAGATCTTGAGCCGGATTAGTGTGATGAGTTATCCAAACATCGATTTCACTAATGATGCACTTTACCGCTCCGGCAAGGCGTGCTCAACCCTTTCACAAGACATTTTGAGGCTTCTTCACAATCTTCCTTGAAGAGCTCTCCAAAACCTTCTCTCGAGCCGTCTAGGAGCCGGCAAACTCCAAGAGTAACAAGCTGGTGATGATCACTTAACGTTCTTCTAGTGCCACAAGATTGATTTAGTGATCTAAATACAATGCACTAGAAGATCTCAAATGCACACTCTCACAAATTAGAGAATTAGAACCCTAGAGTGTATGAAACTTGCTTAAGCTCTCAAGGATGATGACAATGTTTACAAATATGCCAAAAGTTATGAACAGGGCCGTACATGGGAGTATATATACCCCCCACAATAAATATAGCCGTTACAGGCCGTTGGGAGAAAAAGATCACTTGGCGGTCAGACCGCAGGTATAAGCCCGGTCAGACCGCCGCAATTGCAACGGCATTAAACAGGCGCAATAAATGCTCACTTGCCCTTGTTAGGCACACACACGGTCAGACCGGACCCAATGGCGGTCAAACCGTGAAACCGTCCAGAGACGACATAGTTCTGGACACGTTATATGGTCAGGCCGATAAATACGGACAGACCGGCCATACGGTCAGACCGTAGTACAAAAACACGGTCAGACCGATTTCTCGGTCAGACCGGTCTAACAAACGGTCAGACCGTCATAACACAATACATCAGAAAGATAGGACATGAAGTACCAGGAGACTGACCTAGGTTTTTACCTACGGACAGACCGACCTTTTAAAGGAATACACTACACTTTGACATAACGTCGGTCAATCCGAAATCCTATTCGGTCAGTCCGTCTATTCGGTCAGACCGTTCTAACAAACGGTCAGACCGACTGAGACAGAGTTTGGCAGAAAAGAGTTGAAACAAACTTTTTCAAAGGATGTGACCTTCTAGTGTGCAATGCAAGTTGATTTTATGACTTGTGGCACATAGATGAAGTATTTCGTGATACACCACATGCTCCTCTTAATAGAACGGCGACTATCCTAAAATCCGGTCAAAATTCTTCTCTAATCACCTTAGACCGGTAAAATGGAAAAGACCCTATTTTGTACCTTTGCCTCTTTGATCAATGTCCTTTCTACATCATGAGGCTCTTTCTTTGCCTTTCATTAACCTGTCTTTAGAGTTTCTTCTTGACACAACTTAGCAGGTATCGTTAGTATAGCATTTGTAATTATCATTAATTACTAAAACACTCTTTAGGGGCCTAGAAGCTACACCCACTCGTGTCGGAGTACCTTCTGTGCAATATGGATCAAATAACCAGAAGTCTCCACGAGTGGTACCTGACCCGGTCTAGGCACCACATCAACTTCTTAGTTCACTTCAGGCCAGGTCATTTTCACCGTGAGGCCGGGAGCATATCGGTGGCCCATGAGGATTTGTTCGACCTCCTCAACTGGCGGGAGCTTGATATGTCCATCATATGGACTGGAGTCCTGTGAGTTTGCTGTTGTCTGAAGTTATCACAGTTCGTTTCATAAATCTAATCACTTTGTATGCACTACTTACTAATGTCTACTTTGCATCCAGGTGCATGTATAGGCTGGCGTCGATGAGGGCATGTGACAAGGTGGGTTTCCTCGACCCAGAGAGAATAAGCCTCACGATGCTAGAGCACGACCAAGCACATGCGGAGGAATACATATCAAGGGCACTACTAGCGCAGCAGGACCGAGAGTTCATCCTTGCGCCGTACCACCAAAGGTTAGTGTATTTCCTACTAATTTAACTCATTCTTGTATGTTATGCCTAACATATGTATGAAACGGTTCGCTTATATATGTAATGTAGGGGCCACTGGGTCCTCGCCGTCATTTGCCCATGGATGAATGAGGTCTATTACCTCGATTCGATGAGCGACAAGGTGGCGCATGTTTTCACTCTCACATGGCACATAGACGCGTAAGTAACATAGTTGTTTTAAATTTTTCTCTGACTAGCTAATTAATGATAACATATTAACTGGCAATGCTAAATTAAATACAGGGATTTCAAAAATTATGCTAGTGCTGGAGGGAGGCATGACGCGTCGAAGGGCACAACAATTTCTTGGAAAGAATATGAGGTAATTAATACGGATGGAAGTACTCATGATGAGTCTTTTAATTTAAGCTTAATTAGTTCTTTCGAGTTAATGTGGGTTTATGTCTTTGCATATGCAATTTTTCCAGTGCCATCAGTAGCCACAATCGTGGGAATGTGGCTTCTATGTCATGAGATTCATGTATGACCTGATTAGGAGAAACTTTGCCCAATTCCCTAAGGTAACCATTTTTCCTGACTCAAAATCGAACTTTAATTGGATGTGACGTACGATCCTAACTTCATACACGCATATATGCAGAGCGCCATGTTGAAAGAGCAATATGAATTGGGTCAATTGAAGGAGCTGCGAACAATTTGGGCGCAATATGTCATGGAAGAAGTGGCTATCAACGATCGATAGTAACTGACTTGTGTAATATATAGTGAATGTGTTGATTGCTGTATTTGTGAATAAACTCAATATGTGAATAGATTCATTGATGTATTTGTGAATAAACTCGATCAATATGTGAATAAATTCAATCTGTCCAATGCATGTGTATATTACTGTATTAGTGTATTTGTGAACAAATGCAATATGTGAATATTGGTGTATATTTGTAAATATTGGTGTATTTGTGAATGATCTAATGTATCTATGTATTGCTGTATGTATATGTGCAAGATTCCAGTACTAACCGTGTCGAGTACATAACCGATAGGAGAAACTACACAGTACTATCGGTTATATACTACAACCGATAGAATAAAGTTTTCAGTACTAACTGTGTCTATACAATACTATCGGGTTCATATACAACAACCGATAGAATAAAGTTTCCAGAACTAACTGTGTCTACACAATACTATCGGTTTAGATCCCAACCGATAGAAAAAAACATACACATTACTATCAGTTTAGATCCTAGCCGATAGAAAAAACGTACACAATACTATCGGTTTATATACGAGCCGATAGAAAAAATGTACATAATACTATTGGTTTAAATCCGAGCCGATAGAAGAAATAGTCGATAGCGATTAGTGAACGTTGGGAATGTAGATGTTTTACTAACGGTTTTCAACCGATAGAAGTGTGCTACGTTTCTACTATCGTGCCGATCACTATCGGTAAGAGAACCGATAGTAGAGTGGATTTTTAACCGATAGTGAAAAGCATTTCTGTGGTAGTGGACTTTGCCGATGTTAGGATCTGGATTGTCAAAGAGATGGACGACATCTTCGACTCGAACTTCATCGAAGGCAAAAAGACTGTTATCAACATGCTCAATCTGTAGAGCTTCTTCGAACTGTGCCTTCGTGAGTGTTCTCTTTGAGTTGTTGTTCATGAAGACTATGTGTGAGCGATCCGAGGCAACATGAAGAGATGCAAAGAAGGATCGTATGATGTCCACATTCCATTTCCAATCTTCCTGCATCTCGGTGAACGAGTACATATTGATAGCCAAGAATTTTCCCTTCAGTGGATAATTCACTTTGCTCTCAATTAAATTCTAGTCGATTGCTTGATGCTCGAATACTTTGGCGGAGGAGAAACGGGTGTAGTATTGGGACATTTGAAAAGCATTCCAGAAATTCCGTTCAGTGCAAGTCCTCGGATGCTCATAAGGATTCTTTCGACGAAGCCGTCGAATCGTACTAGCAGTGAATGTCTGAGTGCCCCTAGGTTGCTGATCACCGCTGCTGCTACTACTGTCATCTGAGTCCGAGTTCGCAATAGGGGAGCCTATGGGGGATGCTGGAGCGGCATCATCCTCATCCACAGCTAACGAGTCCCAATCAATAGGTTGCGCCTATTGGGAAGATCCAGGGCCATGGCGACGGCTAGTCTATTTTACTCGTCCTGACATGCTGACTCTGGTAGGGAGAGAGATAGATATAGACTTTGATAAGGAGATGATTCGATGAGATATTGAGAGAATGCCATGAGATGCATGAAATATTCCTCATGTGTATATGAAAGCTCATTTGACTCGATTTGAACTATACCACATTCATGCATTCACTAACAGAGGCTTATTTAGATTGCATATTATCACTTACTGCAATTTAGTTGTGATTTGATTCAACTTTAGCCCTAGTCATTTAGCTTGGTTCATGTTGAACATCTAGTGCAAGCCAAAATAATCAACTTCTATATACTCATATTATGCATGTCATAGAACTAGAATGAATTTGCAGAAATTTGATGAGAATATATGTTTCAACAGTTAATATAACAAGTTTATTACATTTGCATAAGAGCTATACTAGATTGTGTCACATATTTTAACCCTAGAAAGCATCTTGATACTCATGTCATGCATGTCTACGCAATGATCTAATTTTGCAAAAGCCAATTGAGATTAGACCAATCCTAGAGGCCAATTTCATGAATTTCTTATCAATTTAGACATGCAAAAACAGAAATATAATTTCAAAACCCTAGAATGAAATGAGATGCAATGCACGAATCAGAAGAGAGGAGAAGAAAACTAACCAAAGCAAGGAAGGAGAGGAGGAACAGGAACCAAAATCTGAAACCGGACGAGACACAGTCGGACAGATCCTTGCGTCTGGTGAGGGGAGAAAAATCTCGGTGAGAGAGGAAACAGAAGAACGAAAAAGGAATCAATCGATTTGGGGAAGAAGAGAGGGCCGAAAGTTAAGTAACTGCACAGATATACACGGGCTGGACAGAGTCCGCTGGAGCCGAACAGAGTCCGATTAGGCCGGACAAAGTCCACTGGGGCCGGACAGAGTCCGGACGGTTCAGATAATCTGCTGAATCTTGTGAATTTTTGAGATTTTTTGCAATTTTGTTTCAAAAGGGAGTTTAATTTCAGAATGAGCTCAAATACCATGTTAGGAATAGAGATAGATAGCATTGAGATGGATATGAGACAAGAAGATCTCGATATGAGCCTCCAAAGGAGATTTTCGGGTAAAACGGGTAAAACAAACGGATTTTCACCAAATCTTCAAATCTCAATGAAACTTGGATTTTTCTGAAATGTTTGGACTTGTATGAATTTAAAATACTATTTTAAGCCAAAACATGGAAGAGATTTTGGCTCAAACAGCGAAATTCACAAAATGCATATTTTGGGTATTTTCGTGTCAAAGGTCGTTTTCGGGAGACTTGGAAAAGGTGATAACTTGAAAACCATAGGTCTTTTGAGAAAAAGTTCAACATGAACTATCTTCGAATGATTGAGCTCTAAGTATTTCATGTAGAAAGTTTTTGTCAAAACTTAATCAATCTTAGTTTATGGAAATAAGTCATTTTAGGCCAAAACAAGATCCCGAAATCTTCAATTTTGTTAAAATTCTATATTTAAGCTCGAAATCCTTTCATTTCACTTTCAAAACTTTTGAGAACATATTTGAAAGGTATTTTTGAAGATTTTGTGTTAATTTTACATATTTTGAAAATTTTGAGCACTTTTTCACCTTTTTGATTTGAAAATGACTCTTTTAATAAAAGATATGCATAATTTTCATTTTTGTACACAATTTTAGGGGTATACAAGTATTCAATGAGCTTGAAATTGTTCCCCCTTAATGTGTCATCCAAGTTTTGTTGAGAAGAGATAAAGAGGTGATCTTTTGGTCTTTTTCTTCAAAATAGGAAGTGATTGGCATAGATGCCTACATTGCTTGTATATATATATATATATATATATATATATATATATATATATTAGTATATGTGCTAGATAAGATCATACTAAGGACCATTCCAAAACAAGCAAGAGATCAAATAACATTTGAAATGTCAATAACATTCAATTCATTTCTTAACTTGCTAAATCTTGACTCATCCAAGGGTTTAGTGAATAAGTCCGCTAATTGATTGTCGGTTGAAACATGACTAATCACTATATCCCTTTTTGATACATGATCCCTTAGGAAGTGATGTCTAATGTCAATGTGCTTAGTTCGAGAGTGTTGAACGGGATTGTTAGCAATTTTAACGGCACTCTCATTATCACATAAAAGTGGAACACAATTAACTTTTATGCCATAATCTAGCAAAGTTTGCTTCATCCATAATAGTTATGCACAACAACTACCGGCCGAAGCTTGACAAAGGGATTCATTAGTGGAACCAAAAATTATATCATCGACATAGATTTGGCAAACAAAGAAGTCATCATTTATGATTTTGGTAAAGAGAGTTGTATCAATTTTTCCGACCTTAAAACCTTGTGAAATTAGAAAATTTCGCAATCGTTCATACCAAGCCCTAGGAGCTTGCTTAAGACCATAAAGGGCTTTTTAGAGTTTATAGACATGATTGGGATATTTTGGATCTTCAAAGCTCGGTGGTTGCTTTACAAATACAAGTTCCGAAATTTCACCATTTAAGAAGGCACTTTTAACATCCATTTGAAATAGTTTGATTTCAAAACTTGATGCAAATGCAAGTAAGATACGAATGGCTTCTAGTCTAGCCACGGGAGCAAAAGTTTCATCAAAATCTAGTCCTTCAATTTGAGAATAACCTTGTGCTACCAATCTAACTTTATTCCTTACAACTATGCCATTTTCATCTTGCTTATTTCAAAAAACCCATTTTGTACCAATTATATTGTGATCAAGAGGTTTTTCTACAAGTTTCCAAACATTGTTTCTAGTAAAGTTGTTCAATTCCTCATGCATGGCATTTACCCAATCCGGGTCCGCTGGGGCTTCATTAATGCATTTGGGCTCAAAACTAGAAATGAATGATGCATGCTCACAAAAAGATGCGACTCTAGAGCGAGTTTGAACATCTTTACCAACATCACCTATTATTTGGTTGACGGGGTGATCCTTAGTGATGGTTTGATGAAGTCTTGGATTTTGCAATGCTTGATCTTCATTTTCCTTCATCTCCGGATTAAGATCAACTTGAGTAGCAGTCTCCGGGACCATAGAGGCTACTTCATTTTCTTGATCGGGTGACTTTGAGTCTTCATCTTTAGGCTTGATGTCCCCAATCGTCATGTTCTTCATAGCTTCTCGTAGTTCCTCATTTCCTACATTCTCAAGATCTTCATACTCTTCTTGAGAGCCATTAGTTTCATCAAACTCAACATTACAAGTTTCCTCAATGCATTCGGTTATAGTGTTAAAAACACAATAAGTTTTGCTAGTTGATGAATATCTAACAAGAAAACCCTCATCAACGCGTCTTTGAAATTTTCCAAGATGCATACGTTTTTTAAGAATGTAACATTTGCAACCAAAAACTCGAAAATATGAAATATTTGGTTTTCTTCCAATAATTAGCTCGTAGGGAGTTTTGTTTAACAGTGGATGAGTGTAAAGCCGGTTTATAGCATAACAAGCAGTATTGACGGCCTCGGCCCAAAATCTAGTGGGGGTTTTATATTCATCCAACAAAGTTCGGGCTATTTCGATTAATGTTCATTTTTTCCTTTCCACAACACCGTTTTGTTGAGGAGTGTATGGCACGGAAAATTTGTGTTTAATTCCAGATTCATCACAAAGCTCAATAAATTCCGTATTTTGAAACTCTCCACCATGATCACTTCGAAGTTTCTTGATGAAGAATTCAAATTCATTTTCAACACGTTTTGTAAATCTTTTAAATACACTTGGAGCATTGGACTTATGAGTTAAGAAGAAAATCCAAGTAAATCGAGAAAAATCATCAACGATGACAAAGCAATAATTGCTACTACCAATACTTTGAGTTTCAGATGGACCAAACAAGTCCATATGCAAAAGCTCAAGTGGTCTAGATGTTGATAAAACGTTTTTAGCTGGATGAGTACTAGCAACTTGTTTTCCCGCTTGACAAGCACTACAAAGTTTATTCTTTTCAAACTTTAGATTTTTCATACCCAAGACCAAATCTCTTTTTAAAAGCTTGTTCAATTGATGCATCCCAACATGAGCCAAACGACGATGCCAAAGCCATCCCAAAGAATTTTTGGCAACCAAGCAAGTTGAAATGCAAGAATCTTTTGAACTAAAATCCACCAATTACAAATCTCCATATGGAAAACCTTTGAACACTAGAGATTTGTTTTCTAAGCTTTCAATGATAGCTCCATTTGGTTCAAAAATGCATCGAAGACCCAAATCACAAATTTTTGCAACTGAAAGCAAATTGAAGTTCAAGGATTCAACCGGTAATACATTTGAGATGGAAAGGTTGTTTGTGATCTCTACTTTACCTAACCCAATTACCTTTCCTTTGCTATTATCACCAAACGTGATTTTGTCTATGTCATTGCAACCATTCTCAAATGAGGAGAAACGATTTCCATCACCGGTCATGTGTTGAGTGCACCCGCTATCAAGCACCCAATGTCTCCCACCGGTTTTGTAGTTCATCTAAAAGAAAGGTTAGACGCTTTTAGGTACCAAAACTTGTTTGGGTCCTTGGAAGTTAGCAACAAGGGTTTTTGGAACCCAAATCCTCTTTTTATGTTTATTTAGGTAAGGTATACCAATAAATTTAGCAATCACTTTTCCATACTTATTTTTCTTAAGCATGTAATGGGAGTGAGACTCATTTTCTTTAGCTCTAGAAGTTGAGGGACAATTATTTGATAAATGATCTACATCATGGTATTTGTGACAAAACATATTAGTAGCCTTAACAAAAGTCACTTTAGTACCCAACTTCTTTCTTTTGTTTGGTTCATATCCTAGACCTTCCTTCCTAAATGAACATCGTTGCTCACTAAGAAGTTTGTCTAAGATTTCTTTTCCTTTAAAACATTTTGCTAATCCTAGATTTAACTTTTCCACTTGTGCTTTGAGTTCTAAATTTTCTAAAATTAAATTTGAGTCATTACCAACAATTTCATCACAAGCATTTTCGTGATTAATTTTTAAATCATTACAAGTGACTGATTTTGAATGAGAAACAATATGAGATGATTCATCTAGAATATCATAAGTAATTCCTATATCACTAGTTTGTTTGGAATCAATAATTTCCTTAACTAGAAGTGCCTCATGCGAGTCATTTAGTTCAGCATATAAATCACTAAGTGTTGAATATTCATTTTGAAGCATTTTATTTTCCTTAGTCACCCTACCTAGTGCCTCATTTAATTCCATAACCATATCAACAAGTTCCTCATAAGAAGGTTCGGGATTCGATACCTTTGCATCAACACTTGCCATAAGACAAAATGATGACTCATTTTTGAGAGAAGAGGCCTCTCCAATAGCAATTCCCGCCATCTTCTTGGGAGTTGATGGGACTTCATCATCCGAGTCGGATTCCTCCGATCCGGAATACCATTCACCAATATAAGCTTGGCCCTTGCTTCTATTGTTGTAGAACTTCTTAAAAAGCTTCTTTTTACCTTTTGAGCCTTCACCGTCATCTTTCCTTTCTTATGATCTTTGATGATCACTCTTCTTGTTTGGACATCTTGAGGCAAAATGTCCCTTCTCATTATACTCATAGCATGTAATGTTCTTGAATCCGATTTTCTTGTGCG